>CAUYON010201998.1:0-21415 GCA_963573935.1 Arctocebus calabarensis
GTGAGGTCTGGGAGAATAGGTCTTCTCAAGGAGAGCACAAGAATACACTTGCAGGGTCCTCTCCATGGTGACTCAGCCCTTAGGAATTTGTAACTTCCTGGAACTTGGAAATTTCCAAGTTCTGTGAAATCCTGTAGTTCTGTGGGGGCTGGACTACCATCTCCCGCTTGATTCAAACTGGCCAATGAGAAGGGTACCTGTGGGGTGGAACTTCTTGACTATCAATAAAAAGGGAAAGATCAAGCTAGACAGGGAGCGCAGCCATTTGGAATTCTTCTATGCCCTAAGCTCCCAGCTAGTGAATAAAGCCCTTCCTCTTACAAACGTGGTGTTTGGGTGCTCTTTCTCTCCGTGTGCCTTGTCTTCCTGCAACAGTACAAGCCTTGGTGTTCTGTGAGCTCTATGTCAGTCGTGTGCCCCCCTTTCATCTGGTGTCAGAAGCAGGATCTAATTAGGGAACTCTCCCAAGCTCCTGAGAGCTCCCTATCTTCTTCCCGCACTCCCAGCACTCACCACCGCATCGGCTGTGTCCATCCACCAAGGCGCTATAACCAGCACTCAACACCAATCTCATCCAGACTTCGTAAGTACCCCTACGGGAACGAGTTTTCCCTAATCATGGGCTAGGTTGCTTACATTCCTGGCGATTCACCCGTTTCTCGAGGCTTGAGTTCCCTATTCAATACATTGACCTTGCATGGCCTAGCTCAGGGTTTCCACACCTGGCATGAAAATTCCTGGCATCAGGTCTCAAGCTTTCCTCAGCCCCAAGGGTCTGACACAGATTTAGGTATAGTGACAACTATCCTAAACTATAGCCTCATTTTCATGGCCAGCAACAAAGTAGCAGAGACATCCGCCCTTTGTCCTGGTCCTCGTGTGATTCTGCTCACACTTACGACGAACTGCCATGGGTGCAGGCTATTCTATCCCACCTAACTCCCCCTTGGGGTGCTTATTATGCCACCTGGTAGAACTAGGATTAGAATTAAACTCTCTACCCAGGGTTAGCCACTTTACAAGCTAGACAACCAAAGTAGCTGGCCAAGGTATGGTTCATTTAATTTTTCTTTTTTTTTTTTTTGTAGAGACAGAGCCTCACCCTCCATAGAGTGCCATGGCGTCACAGCTCACAGCAACCTCCAACTCCTGGGCTTAGGTGATTCTCTTGCCTCAGCCTCCAGTAGCTGGGACTACAGGCACCTGCCACAACACCCAGCTATTGATGCAGTTCAGCTGGGGCTGGGTTTGAACCCACCACCCTCGGTATATGGGGCCGGCGCCCTACTCGCTGAATCCAAAACTTATATAACTATTATTAAGTGCTTTGGCAAATGGAGCGAGGTCCCCTATGTTTGGGGCTTCTCATATCTTAGAACTAAGCCTAATTTATGTTTGGGTAATTCCAAAATTCTTATAGCAAAAAGCTCTTCTACTCTCTAACCCTCTAAACCCAACCTATTCAACCCAGCAAATAAACCTCTGCCCTGCAAACGGCCACCTGTTCCCAAAATGGAGTAATTCCAGTACTGGCTCCGCCATATTTGGCTCCTCCCATAACCACACAATTGCCTCCACCTTCTGTCCCTCCTCCGTCCCCATTAACCAATCTAAGCTTGTCTCCTTTCTCCTCCCCTCCGACTGGCCCTCAGAGTTCTTCCCAGGTGTCTCTCAGGCCACCTCTGGCTGCTCCAACAAACACTTCCTAACCTCTTTACCCCTTTCTTTCTCCAGCTCCTCCATATAATGATCCTATAGTTATGTCCACTACTCATCCTTCACTTCCCTCCGGTCCCCTAACCCAATCCCATTCCCATGGGTCTCCAAAATTAGAGGGACCTTCAGCTCCGTCTCACTTCCTAGCCCCACTCTGTAAGGTAACTGAAATTGATGGTGTAATTTCTATTTATTCCTTTCCCCATGACTAAACTCACACACCTTAAAATTAAACTAAGTTCCTTTACTTCTAATCCTTCTCATTTTATTCAAGAGTTTCAATTTATTACTATGTTCTATCAACTTATCTAACACGATGTTTTTATTTTAATACCTAACCTCTGACGAGCGCAAACAAGTGTGGGAGAGGGCGAAAGAGGCAGATCAATTTCATATATCAAACAATAAACATCCTACAGGTAACACCATGGTCCCTAACTCCCAGCTAAATTAAAATTATAATGATAATATGGGAAGAAAAAGTAAAATATTTTTATTACCTGCATTCTCAGCGGACTTAGAGCTTCCACCAAAAGGCTATCAATTATAATAAATTACAGGAAGTCATACAAGATAAGTCTCAAAATCCTTCAACTTTCCTCCAATGCCTTATCAAGGCTTTTATTAAGTATACCCATTTAAATCCTGAAATAATGGGAAAAACGTCCTCATAACTTATTTCTTTAACCGAAGTTACCCCGACATTGAACTTAAGCTAAAGTACTTGGAGGACGAACCCCAGACACTCAGGCCATGATCTTAGACATAGCCTTTAAGATAAGCATTACAAACAATGTCACTAAGGCCATCATTCCTAACCTGCCTAAGTCATCAGGAGCTAAAGGCCGTTTCATAACTCAACCACCTGGACCATGCTATAAATGCAGTGAAGAAGACCACTGGGTACCATGTTGCCCTAATCCTAGGCCCTTGCCAGGGCCATGCCCTCTCTACAAAAAAAAAGAGCCATTGGAAGGCTAAATGCCTCTTAGCCCAGAGAGGACATGGGGCTAGCCAACCTGAGGCACCTATAGCAGAGTTATTGGAGCTTACCTCTTCTGAAGACTCACGAGACCCTGGCTTCTCTCACCCAACGAAGATCACCTCTGTGGAGCCAAGAGTAACCCTGATGGTGGCAGGTAGGATGATTTCCTTCTTATTAGACACAGAAGCTAACTTCTCAGCTCTTAAAGATTTCAGTGGTCCTACCTCCCTGTCGCCCACCTCTATTGTCAGAGTAAAAGGTTTTCCCAGCATCCACATCAAACTCCTTTTTTACACTGTATAATTGGCAATTTGTCATTTATACATTCCTTTTTAATGTTGCCTTCTTGTCCAGTTCCCCTTCTGGAATGTGACATACTTTCCAAATTAAATCACCTCACTTTTAATGTTAAATTAATAAATACTGACCCGTCTCCTGTTGCCTCACTCTGCCTTGTCCTTTCCCAAGCCATCAAAATCCATTGTCCTAGCCCATTCCACCAGAGCAAGTAAATCCTAAGGTCTGAAATACTAAAACCCCCTCAATTGCCTCCTACTCTCACAATTCTTATTAAACTACACCCTAATTGCCAAAACTTATTTGCCTTCACATGGACTAACCCTACTTCTCAAACTTCTTCCCAACTTACTTAGACTGTACTCCCCCAGGGATTTCGTAACAACCCTCACTTATTTACCCAAACATTATAAGACCCCCAGTTCTATAATCCCTCTTCTTCAACCTTAGTTCAGTATGTTGATAACCTCCTACTCTGTAATCCTACCTTACATGACTCTAAGCAAAACACCTATTCCCTCCTTAACTTCCTTATCGAGTCTCTCCCTCAAAAGTTCAATTATTCCAACAAGAAATCAGTTATCTTAGTGTCCTTTTGTCCCCAGACTTCAAAACTATTACCATAGACAGAAAAAGCCTTCTTCGCAACTTTCCTCTACCCACCACAAAACAAGAACTCCTCTCCTTTTAAGATTAGCTAAATACCTCAGAGCATGGATTCCCAACTTTTCTCTCCTAGCTTCTCCTTTATATAGTACTACTCAAAGTGACCCTCATGAGCCTCTCCTAACCTCCATTTCCACTTCCTTTAAATCTCTATAGCGTGCTTTATTAGACGCTCCAGCCCTCCCCCCTTCTGATCTTTCTTGCCACTTCCTCCTATATGTTACAGAAAACCGTGGGTTTACTCTCAACATACTTAAACATCAGCTAGGGCTCGGTGTCTGTGGCTCAACAGGCTAAGGCGCCAACCATGTACACCTAAGCTGGGGGGTTCAAATCCAGCCTGGGCCTGCCAAACAACAATGATGGCTGCAACCAAAAAATGGCTGGGCGTTGTGGCGGACGCCTGTGGTCTCAGCTACTTGGGAGGCGGAGGCAGGAGACTCGCTTGAGCCCAAGAATTGGAAGTTGCTGTGAACTGTGATGCCATGGCCCTCTACTCAGGGTGACAGCTTGAGGCTCTGTCTCAAAAAAAAAAAAAAATCAGCTAGGCCCCACCTTTGCTCCAATTGCCTATCTCTCAAAACAATTAGATCACACTATTTGAGGTTGAGCCCCTTGTTCTCAAGGCATTAGCAGCTGCAGTTGAACTAATAGCACTAACCAGAGCCTTCATCCTAGCACAAGGTAAGTCTCTCACTACAACCAAACTGACCGTGCAGCATGTATAGCTGCTCTCCAACACTCATCTCCTGACACCTCCTCTCACCTCCTGCTTGTTTCTGCTCCTATTGCCGCTACAGTAAAAGAAATGAATCAACCTCCCACTCATGACCACCTCATCTATCTCCACAAGTTGTTTCACCCCAACTCTCAAACTTTACTACAATTCCTCAACACTGTCTTTCTTCTCTCACAAACAGATTCAAAGTTTCTGATTCAACTTACATCATCCTATAAAATCTATCAAAGCTCCAACCCCAAAACAAAGTCTTGCCTCCCACACTTTCCATCTCACCAGGCTAGAGAACTTCTTCCTAAAACAAACTGACAACTTAATTTCATACACATGCCTAAAATCAAACATTATAACTACCTCTTAGTATTAGTAGATACCTTCTCAAATTAAATTAAAAGCCTTTCCTACTACAAACAAAAGGGCTACCACTATTGCCTCTATCATACTCAAAAACATTATTCCCCACTTTAAAATCCCCTGTACTTTACGTTCACCAATAAACCTAAATTCACTTCCACCATTTCTCAAACCTTAACCAAAGCCTTAAGTATCCCATAACACTTCCATATTCCTTTCCATCCTCAATCTTCAGGAAAAGTTGAAAAATCTAACAAATCCCTAAAATCTACCTTAACCAAACTTTTGCTCAAACTTCACTTAACCTAAATCACTGTCACTTCTACACCTATGTTCCCTACCAAAAAAACCCCTCCAACCTCCCTCCTTTTAAGTTAATGTTTTTTCTTTGTTAATGAGTCTAAAATCATCACTAACAAAGTCCAATCACTTCAAGAATGCCTCAAATTCCAAAAAAAAAACCTAAATCAGAGTCATCAAGTTTCTCCTCTTAGTTCACTCAAAACCCACTCTGGATTACACTTCTACCTTTCCTCATATCTATAACTGTCATCCTTGCACTAATGGCTATAACTCCTTACATAATTCATTTTACTCAAACTCAACTCTCAAAGTTATCTCAACAGGTAACTACTCAGTTGGTGCTCCAACCTACAACAAAAAGAAAAAACTGTTCTTCATGAATGAACTACACTCTACTCCAGGCCATAAGACTTTCCTGGACACCACTTCTAAACAGCCACTGCTAAAACCACCGTCTAAAAGCAAAAAACTTATATCCTCCCAGTGGGAAAAAAAAATCATAATCACCCTCTTAAATTAAAACTACGTGCCCCTCTCAGCAGGAAGAAGCTACAGAAGAGAGAACTTGAGGTCCCCTATCCCAAGGCCAACCCTCTAATTTTAACATATCAAGAAGGGAGGAATGTTAGGTAATTGCCTCAGAAAAGCCCCTCCTTTCCAAGCACAGGGAGTTGCCTACTAAACATCTCTTTATCTCCCAGTTGCAAAACTCACCTCATCTCCCTGTCCCAATTACCCGCTGAAAATTTCAAACTTTATAGCCTGCCCCTAATGGCTCTTCCCGCCAGAGTAGTAACTGCTTATTGGCTATTCTACCATCCCGTCACCTCCCTAACCATACCTATATGAGGTGCGCTTGTCTTTTACTCTCTCCTCTCTACTCTGTTCCCCCCCTCTTTCTCTCTTCTCTCTCTCTCTTTTCCCTCCTTCTTAATGCTGCTCTGTAGCATCCCCTGCCAATAAAGACCTTTCATACAAGCCTTGGTGTTCTGTGAGATTTATGCCTGTCGAGTGCTCCCTTTCAATTGGTGAGGAAGTGGAGAAACTGGAGCTTTCCCACACTGCTGGTGGGATTAAAAAATGGTGCAGGCACTTTGGAAAACAGTTTGTACACTGTTTGGCACAACAGTTTGGCACTTTGGACCACAGTTTGGTGGTTCCTCAAAAAGTTATAAACGTAGGTCAGAGCACCATGGCTCATGCCTGTAATCCTAGCACTCTGGGAAGCCAAAGTGGGTGGAATGCTTGAGCTCAGGAGTTTGAGACCAGCTTGAGAAGAGCAAGACCCCACCTCTACTAAAAAGAAAAATTATGCAGGCTTTAGAGGATCACTTGAGCAAAAGAGTTTAAAGTTGCTATGAGCTATGATGATGCCCTGACATTCTACCCAGTGCATACAGTGAGACTCTTGTCTCAAAAAAAAAAAAAAGTTAAACATAGAGTCAGCAGCAATTCCACTCCTAGATATATTTTAAGAAAACTCTGCAATTCTATTTCTAAGTATATTTAAAAACAACAACCTGAAAAGATATGTCCAATCCAAAACTTACACATGAATGTTTAGCAGCATTATACATAATAGTCAAAAAATGAAAACAACTCAAATCTCAAGAAACTGATGAATGATAAATAAAATATGACATAGCCGTACAATGGCATATTATTTGGTTACAAAAGGGTATGAGATACTGATATATGTTAAAACATGGATGAATCTTGAAAACATTGTGCTAAGTGAAAGAAGTCAGATGTAAAGGTCCCACAAATTGTATGACTGCATTTATATGAAATATCTGGAATAAGCAAATCCAAAGATAGGAATTAGATGAATGATACTGCCTAAGGCTGGGAGGAGAGGGAAAGACTGCTAAGGGGTATGTGGTTTCTTTTGAGGTGAGAAAATGCTCTAAAATTTGATATTAGTAATTGCTATTCCACTTGGTGAATATACTAAAAACCACTTAAGTGTACACTTTATAACAGTGATTTTTATAGTACATTAATTATATCTCAATAGGATAAAAGTCCCTTTTTAAAATTATACTAGAAAACACATATTAGCATATCAAACTGATTGCTAGGATATTATCACTTAATACAAGACTATGTTTAAAAAGGCAAATTAAAGAAAAAACTTTAGGTCAATTATAAGACAAGTGATGATCCAAAGGTAAAACATCATGAAGGTTGTGTAAAAATCTCTTAAAATTTGGAAAATAATGGCATACAAGATGACCAAGGAGGGGAACTCTAAGTACATATATTTGCTAGTTGAATCTTTCGTTTTATCATTAGTTTCCTTTTGATTTTTCAAAGAGATTTGCTATTTTTTAGTTGGCTAGATAAACTTCGAAGAAAATGAATCCCTTAATGAGATAACAAATGCTCAATGAATTACTTATTTGACAAAATAAAACTCTGAATGGAGGCCAAAGACTATCTGCTGTTTATCTAAGTGGTGGCAATACGAGAGGCAGCATTTAATGCCCTTTTATACATACAAAGCACTCTACCTTCAATGCGCCTCCTCTTGGAGCGTGGGTACTTCTGAGGGCTGGCCTCTGCTGTGTTCTCCACAGGGCTAAGGGAGTTGCAGTAGGTGGTGACTGGACCCCAGGGACGGCCAGGTACCCGAGAGACATGCTGTAGGCACTTTTCCAGATAAGATAGTCTAAAGAAGGGGTGGAAAAAAGAGGCTAAAATGGCCACTGGTTCCACAGCAGCTCCTTCCTTCCTTACCCACATCACTATCCACTGACCAACTTACAGCAGCTGCTTGTCCTGATGGAAGAGTCTGGGGGAAAACTCTGAAAGGAGCTCCAGGAATGCAAGATTTGGAGGCTGATCAGAGGAGCCAGCTGGAGGAAGCTCAGACAAGGAGAACTTGATGCCTTCCCTTGGTTGGGCAAAATTATTTTAGGAAGATAGCCCCTTCCCACTTCCCTCCTAAGGTTTCAGGCATTCTGTCTAAGTGTACCTTCTCCCTACCCTTTCTTGTTTTCGGGAACATACCCACTACCAACCTGACTGCTCCATTTTGACATGCTTAACCTCCCTCCAAAACCTCACTCCCGGCTCTCTCTGTACATGGTCTCCAATCAAAACTTCCTTACTTGTGTAGCATGACCACAAGGTCACGGTTCTGCAGCTGCTGGGGTCCAAAGCTCAAAGCGAACCTCCTGGCCAGGTCCCTCATCTCAATGAAGGCTGGAAGCTCATTCAGGCCCTGGGGCCCCTGTTCCTGCAGCAGTTCTGTGTACAACTGTGTCCAGCAGACATAGTACATTTGAAAAAGGGAGGAACAAGGCAGAAATAGAGAAGCACAGCATTCCATTCTCTGGTCAAGAATTCCAAAGGGCTTGGGAATGCCTCTACTACTTTTACTGTCTTTCCCCTAATCCCTGGCTCCTGCAGCAGAGAGAACTTTCACCTCTGCTCTGTAACAATAAATAAAAACATCTGTGCTAACTGAAGGAGGCTGAGACAGAAGAGACAGACAAGAATTCACTATCACTTCCTCACTGGTGTTCCCATGCCCTAACTGATCACTGATTTCTGTGAGGATGGAGTTGAAATTGACCAGTCAATTAAACAAATACCTCCTAAGAGTTGGCAAAGTATAAAGGAGCTGATGTTGAAAGTCAAAGTCAAAATAAGAAAGTTCCTGCTCTTAAGAGATCTTGCACTTTAAGTTGCTGAGAAGCGACAGAGAGTTGGGGACAATAGGAAGAAAATACCATGGGTTTGGGGCTCATAGAAAGATGTATGGGCCCTACATAGAAAGAAGCACCTGCTTCAGGCTCAACAGCAGAATTCGGGAACAGTGACTTCGGTCAATCTGTCTTGCTCTAGTTAATGTTTCCTTGATAATATCACCATAGTCATTGTAGAACTAAGGGAGAAAAAAATGGAGAAGGTGCTGTTTAACCACTGGAAAAGGTTTTGTTTCTTTCTATTTTTTTTTTTTTTTGTAGAGACAGAGTCTCACTTTATCACCCTCAGTAGAGTGCCATGGCGTCACACAGCTCACAGCAACCTCCAACTCCTGGGCTTAGGCAATTCTCTTGCCTCAGCCTCCTGAGTAGCTGGGACGACTGCCACAACTTCCAGCTATTTTTCTGTTTTTTTGTAGTTTGGCCGAGGCTGGGTTTGAATCTGCTACCTTGGGTATATGGGGCCGGCGCCCTACTCAATGAGCCACAGGCACCGCCTGTTTCTTTCTTTACATCCCTTAATAATGTGTCCTTCTCGAAGTGCCTTAGATAGGAAACATAAATGTAAGCATAAAATAACTCAGACTAGACCTAACTAGTAGGTCCAAAACCCAAAAATAATCTGAATTTAGGTAAATAAATAATGGAATAAACTCTACCCCAAGTCCAATTCTTGGAGAAGAGTAGTCAGCCTGCCAGCACACTCTATCCCACAGCACTGGAGCCTTCACTATTTGCCTCTCTTCCACTAGAACAGAAGCTCCACAAAATGGGAACTTTGGTTGGTTCACTTCTGTGTTCTTGGCACCTAGAATAGTGCTTGACAGATAGGCAGGTGCTCAATAAACAGAGATCAATACAATGGTGGGTGAAGGAAACTGAGGTACATATCTAGGCATCTTATCCCTCTTCCACTCTCTTTTCCTTCTTACATTTACTCCATTCCATAGACTGAGTTCAGAGGGGAAAAAAATATTTCTGGACATAAAGAATAATCTATTTCCTGACCAGGCAAGATGGTTCACACCTGTAATCCTAACACCATGGGAGGCTGAGGCGGGTAGACTGTCTTGAGTTCAGGAGTTTGAGACCAGCCTGAGCAAGAATGAGACCCCAGGCTCTACCAAAAATAGAAAAACTCAGGTGGCGCCTGTGGCTCAGTGAGTAGGGCATCAGCCCCATATACTGAGGATGGCAGGTTCAAACCCTGCCCTGGTCGAACTGCAAAACAAAAAAATAGCTGGGCATTGTGGCGGGTGCCTGTAGTCCCAGCTATTTGGGAGGCTAAGGCAAGAGAATCGCCTAAGCCCAAGAGCTGGAGGTTGCTGTGAGCTGTGAAATCACAGCACTCTACCAAAGGCAACAAAATGACACTCTGTCTCCACACACACACACACACACACAAAAAGAAAAGAAAAACTAGCCAGGCATGGTGGCATGTGCCTGTAATCCCAGCAACTCAGGAGGCTGAAACAAGAGAATAGCCTGAGCCCAAGAGTTTGAGCTAAGTTGACACTACAGCACTCTACCCTGGGTGACAGGTCTCAAAATAATAATTTCCCCTTTAATGAATTTCACAGCTTTTTCTCTATCATTATTTGCACTAAGGCTCTTTTCTTTGTCCCTTTATTCTAAACTTCTGCCTTTCCCTCCTATTCCTCTTTAAGCTCAATACCTTCAGATCCCCTCATCTGCCTTTCTGTAGTGCTCCAGTGTCTGAAATCATGGATATGCTCAACTTGGTTCCCTCTCCTTTATTTCTATGAGGCTTCATTATACCTTGTTGTAGTGTTTGAAAACATCTGAGGCTGCGTCCATCTCCAGCACCCCGTAAAGCAACAGCTTACAGAATCCAGCCAAGAGGCGACGCCGCTGGTGCAGTTGCTCTATCTGTAAATGATCCTCCTGGGAATGACCTGGCTCCCAGCAAATGCAGAACAGGATTACAGACTAAGGCCTTCTGCTCTATATTCCTGAGCCAGGCCCAACCCCAAACCCTTCCTAAGCCCCAGGTATGGAGTCCCTGTACCACTGCCCAGTTCTCCAGTCTGGATGAAGACATGGTCCATGAGGAAGCTGGCTAGCTCAGACTGCAGAGTAGCTTCAGGAAAAAAGACAAGAGGTCTAAGGAAATCACGGCCCCCTATAATCATCTGAGGGCTGAAGATGAGAAGTAGATCACTTAATAAGACAAAGGCCTGTTGGAGGAAAATAAAGGATATGTTAGTGGTTCTCAACCTTCCTAATGCCGCAACCCTTTAATATAATTTCTCATGTTGTGGTGACCCTCAGCCATAAAATTATTTTCATTGCTACTTCATAACTGCAATTTTGCTACTGTTATGAATAGTAATGTAAATATCTGATATGCAGGATGGTCTTAGGCAACCCCTGTGAAAGGGTCATTTGACCCCCAAAGGGATCTCGACCCACAGATCCGCTGAGATACGTAAAAGGATAGAATGTTTCCTAAACAACACAGCTAATTTCTCCTTGGAATGGTAGGCACTTGCCTCCTTGCTCCCATTTGAGTAAACACTCACCTGCTCCTGGATCTGAGGGTCTACATCTGAGAGGCAGCTCTGGCAGAGCTCACAGAAGGCCACCATTCTGCCCTTCAAACTCAGCAGCTGTTTCTGTGGGGACAGCAGCTTAAAGGGGGGGAATGAAGACAAAAGCTCCTCCACTCCCATGACCCCTTCTCAAACCCATATTCACCTGGGAAGCACCCAATCCAGAAATGTGGGTTAGTGTCCAGAGGATGGAAAAGTAGACAAGAGTCAAGGCTGGCAAGGTCACCTGTAACAATAAAATGTTTGAAAATGAAGTTTGAGTCAGGAGGGTGAAAGGGAGAGGGGAGACAGAAAGACAGTGAAAGAGAGACAGAAGGAGGGAAGGAGAGCAAGAGAGGCAGACACACAGACACACATGCATGCACACGTGCAACCACACACACATACACATAGAGCAGTAAAGAAGAAAGACAATCAAATCTGCGGAGAGACCCAATTCTAAACTTAACTTCTGGAAAACCTGAGACAATGGCTGTTTTGAGGAACGAGAATTATCGTCCATCTTTCAAAAAAGGAATGAAAGGAGTAACTCCCCACCTTATCTTCCTGTGTTTCCATGCCACACCTTGGGACTGAACCCAGATGGGAGAGGTGGCTACCTGGAGCACAGGCCTTCAAAAACTCTCCTGCCACTGTATATCCTGCCCATCAACCTGCCTGGTGAGGAACCTCTCCAGTGTCCACAGCCTTCCGGAGGAGTCGGTAGCATGGCTCATAGAGCTCCCAGCGAGTTAGGTCATGAGCACTTTGCAGGGAGAGAAAACATTTCACTAGAATAAAGGGAACCAAATCCACAGACACCAGCAAGAAGCAGGAGAGAGAAGAGGAGGAAAGCTACTCACTTATAAAAGGCAGAGAGGCGCTTCAGGGTGGCTGCCAGATTATACACCTCATCCTCATCTAGGAAGGATGACTGAAGAAAGAAGGTCCACAACAGGATTTTCCCATGAATTCACTGATCCACATCTCCTGCCTTATGCCTTCTCTTACCCTCATTGGAGCTGTTCTATCATTCAGCCCAAGCTCCTACCTGCAATAGTTCCTCAAGTTCCTGTTGGAAGCGGTCAGTCAGCAGATCCACCAGTTGGCTGCGGGCAAAGTCTACCCGGCTGAAGAAAGTGAACTCAGGATTACAGAGCAGGTAGAGGGAGTGAGCTCCAGCCTCAAGCACAGCTGGCTCTGCATGTTTCACCACCACCTCCTGGAGTTGCTGCAACAACAGCTCTAGGTGCTAGGAAGAAAAAAAGGTAGAAGATGACAGTGTTAGGAGAAGCAGGTATAATGACTCTTCTAACGGACAGTGGAACCAGGAAAGATAAGGAATATACTTGAAAGCATTAAATTTTGAGGATACAATACCTAAAGAAAGAAAAGGCTATTGATTTTTCTGAAACCCAGGTTCCTGAAAAGAACAGATACTGGTAGTAGAACTTTTTTGTTTTGTTTTGAAACAGTCTCACTCTGTCACCCTGGGTAGAGTGCCCTAACTTCGTAGCTCACAACAACCTCAAACTCTTGGGCTCAAGCAATCCTCTTCCCTCAGCCTCCCAAATAGCTGGGACTACAGGTGCCTGCCACATGCCTGGCTAGTTTTTCTCTTTTCTTTTTTTTTATAATTTTATTATATCATAAATGTGTACATTAGTGCAATCATGGGGCACAATGTGCTGACTTCATATACAACCTGAAATATTTTCATCAAACTGTTAAACATAGCCTTCATGGCATTTTCTTAATCACTATATTAGTTTTTCTCTTTTCAGTAGAGATGGAGTCTCACTCTTTCTTAGGCTAGTCTTGAAATCCTGAGCTCAAGCAATCCATCTGTCTCAGCCTTCCAGAGTGGTAGATTACAGGCAAAAGCCACCATGACCAGCCAATAGTAGAACTTTCAGTCCTAGCAGGCAAGCCACAAGGTACAGGAAATATTATCTTCCTGCCTTCTTACCTTCTCCAAACGCCTAGTGCAGTAGATGTTGAGGTCAAAGTAGCTGAGAAGCTGGAGCAGGGGTGAAACCTTCTCTGCATCAGCTGAGTACTATAACAATTGAGAGAAGAAGCTCATTATTTGGAATATATTGCTAGTTCCTACTCTTATCCCTCATCAGAGTCCATGTCTTTTCATAGCTTGTGCCCTATTGCTCAATAGTGGGGCAGTTCTACCTTGGCCAAGAGCTGGGGTAGCAGGGGGATGAGGTGCTCAGTCAGCTTCACTTTGTCATCAGCTTGAGTCTTGCGTTCTTTAAGGGTTAAGCCCTGGAATTAAGAGTCTCATGAGGTCAGGGGCAAAGTGTTTAAAGAAACACATACACTGGTCTTAGGGGGTGTATGCATATCCTTCCTCTATATGACCCAATCTGCCCAGGAAAAAAAAAGAATTCAGCATTTCCCTTCAGATTTCTTTTTTCTAGAAATAGAATTCTTTTATGGGAAGAAAGAGCACCCTGACCCAAGTCTGGAGGATAAGTATGCATAACACCTGTCTGGATTTTTAACACTGCTTACCTACACAGACCACTTCATGCCATACCTTCCTTCCAGTGACCCGCCCCACAGGCGGGTGACCCTCTGAAGCTTGCCGGGCACTGGACACAAGTATTTCTATCAGTGTGCTCTCCTGCACATCGCCCAGGTCTGAGGTGGCAGGAAGATCAAAAACAAACAGTTACAAATTAACCACCTTCCTTCTCCAAGTCCCCCCAGTGCACACAACCTCTGCTGCCTTTTACAAGTCAGGAAAAAAATCTCTCCTCATTTCACGCCAGGAGGTCAGAGTTCCCTGTCTACCACTTGGCACGCACTCTGGTCCTTCTCCAGCAGCAGACTTGTCAGACTCTCCCAGTCCTTCAGCTGAGACCCTGCACAGTCCCATAGGCTGTCTACTAAGTAAGCCACATGTTCATGGAGCTGTAGAAGAGGATGAGAGATAAGTTACCTATGCCATGTTAAAAATCTAGGAAGTATTTATTGATTTAACATGGCCCTCCTTCCACCCCATCTTTTCTACTTGTAGGTCTTATACACAACAGCCTAACATCATCTTTCATGTCACCTCACTCTCCACAAAGAAGGACAGCAGAAGGTGGAAAAAAGTCCTCTGGACGCGTGGACTTCGGCGTCGTTCCCTTTCACTCACATTTCTTGTCTCACACTCAGGGTAGAAAAGCCTGATGGAATTAACAGGAGAAAAGGCACAGTATGGGAGGAAATAAGGAATGCAATCATCACCAAAAAGGGAAGGAACAGCCCAAGGAGATGATGAAGGAAAAGACCTAAGGAGTTGAGAAAGAAAAGGAGACACCAGACAGACTTACATAGGTAGGGGGAGTCTTAGGCAGAGCAACAGCAGATGAGGGAAAGAAAATGACAGAGGATAATGGTAAAGGATCATACAAAAAGACATGCACTCACTTCCAATACAGAAATTCTCCTGCAGCAGAGGCTAGGGCTCTATTAGAGGCATACACAACAGGATAGATGTTTTCACAGTCTGTGTCTGTTAACACCCCTTCCATGTTTCTGCCAAAAGAAAAGCATAAATAACGTGATGTAGACATATGTACTGCCTTCTAGCACAATCAAGTTCAGAAATATAAATAGACAAAAACAATGAGACTAGGCCATATGTGGGCCTATAATTCCAGCACCATTTGGGAGGCTGAGGTGGAAGGATCATTTGAGGCCAGCAGTTTGACACCAGCCTGGGAAATACACCAAAAAAATCAACTGGGTATAGTAATGCATGCCTGTAGTCCCAGACACTTGGGAGGCTAAGGTAGGACTACAGCTTGACCCTAGGAGTTCAAGGACGCAGTTAGCTATGATGAAGCCACTATACTCCAGCCTGGGTAATAGAGTAAGACCTTATCTTCTAAAACAAAACAAATAACAACAACAACAACAAAAATTAGGATATAACTCATGAAGAACTTTTAAATGAAGAGTGGAAGATAGAGTATGTGAGTTAGAGAAGATAGGAACATTTCCTCCCTCAAGACCCCTGCAACTCAGGAATGGTCTCTTTCTCCCTGCATGTAAGGAAGAGTCAACCTATTGAAACATGGAGAGACAAGGATCTGGAAGAGCTTGCCTGACACTGAAGAGGTGAATGTTTGAGATGCTTGCCTCCCTATTTCCCAGGACTCACTTAAGGATAAGTATTAGCAACCTGACGGCCTCCACTGCTACATCGTACTCTCTGTCCATGACCATGGAAACCATCCGGTCCTGTAGGAAGGAGAATACTGCTCAGTATCTCACTGCATTCATTCCAAAACATCATGTTCCCTTAGAATTTGACAGGTTCCTAAAGACAAGGTATATAATCAGGCACTGGAATAGCTAAAGATATATCAGAGCAATGGAAATAGTAAGGTATAAGGTGGGGGAAATGGGAACTACAATGAAGACTCAAGCAAAGGAGCCCTGTCCCAATTTTACCTTGAAGCGGCTGGTGAAGAGCTCCAGCCGCCCAGTTAGGTCTCGATTGCCGTAGAGCCCTTTCAGAGCCCGAAGGCACTTCAGCCGGACATCTCGGTGCTACAGAGGAGGGAAAACCAGGAGCATGGAAGTGAAATTGACTATGCTTCTACTCACCTCCCACAAAGCCTCCAGACTTCCCTCTTAGATTGCTCATTCTGGCCCTGGGTGTCCTCTACACGGAGGACTCTAAGATACCAGAGACAACAAACAACTATCTGCCTACCTAGGGAACAAAGGAATCATAGAAGTTACCACTCATGATGAAAAGGATCCTTTGGCTACCACCCCAGTACTCGTATTACCAATTTCATCGTACCTTTCTTTCATAGTAAAGCCTCTGTCCTCCATACAGGGTGGGGAACCTGAGGCCTCAAGGTCATACATAGCCCTCCAGATTCCCAAGGGCAGCCCCTAGACCAAATTCAAACTTCACAGAAAAAATTCCTTTACAAAAAAATTTGTTCTGTTAAAATTTGGATCCAGTCAAAAGGCCATGCTCAAGAATACAGAAAGCTACATGTGGGCCCCAAGGTCGTGGGTTGCCCAGGCCTTTAGGTTGATCATTGTTCCTTTAAGTAAAATACCTAAGAAAAGATGAAGGAAAAGCCCTAGCGCAGGGAAGAAAATAAAGGGAATAGGGAACAGGAGACTGACTCAATTCAACTCCCACCTTATCATGCAGAGTCCAGCCAATGTATTTTAAATAGCTGTCAGTGAGGAAAGAGGTACTGTAGCTTTCCATCCAACACCCAATTTCCTCGATGCAGATAGCACGGATCTCAGGAAGAACATCCCTAGACACAGAAAGACAAAGTGCCTCACCACCATCTCTCCAAACTCATTTTCCATGCTACAGGATAGCTATAGCTGCCTGTCATAGAAGAATTTATTTTATGGATGAAATGCCACATATGTTTTATTTCTTCTTCCTGATATAAATAGATCATCACATAAAAGAAAACATTTTTATTCTTTAACAGATGGTGTTTCCTAGGTAGGTCCTGAACTCCTGAGCTCCACAGATCCTCCCACCTTAACCTACCAAGCAGCTGGGACTATAGGTATATGCTACCATACCCAGGTAGTAAACATTTTCTTCCTGTAACCAGCCAATAAAATTGCTGAACCACTCTCATAGAACCTTATTCTCTACACTCCTTTTAAAAACTGACTATGAAAGTTCATTTAACTGTTGGCCAAACTATGTGTGTCTTTTTTTTTTTTGAGAAAGAGCCTTAAGCTATCCCCTGGGTAGAGTGCCCTGGCATTGCAGCTCATAGCAACCTTTAACTCCTGGGCTTAAGTGATTCTCTTGCCTCAGCCTCCCAAGTAGCTGGGACTACAGGCACCTGCTACAACGCCCAGCTATTTTTTGGTGGCAGCCGTCATTGTTTTGGCAGGCCCAGGCTGGACTTGAACCCGCAAGCTCAGGTGTATGTGGCTTGCGCCTTAGCCGCTTGAGCCACAGGCGCCGAGCCTATGTGTGTCTTTTTTATTTTTTTAACTATGGTTGCCTCAAGAATGTGTTTTAGCCAGGTACACTGGATGCCGCCTATAACCTTAGCACTCAAAGGTGGGTGGATTGCCTTAGCTTAAGAATTCATGACCAGACTAAGCAACAACAAGATTCAATCTCTAAAAATAGCCCAGTGTTATGGAAAGTGCCTGTAGTCCCAGCTACTTGGGAGGCTGAGGCAAGAGGATCACCTTAGCCCATGAGTTTGAGGTCGCTGTGAGCTATGATGCCATCGCACTCTAAGGCGGGCTACAAAGTAAGACTCTGTCAAAAAAAAAAAAAAAAAAAAAAAAAAAAAAGAAAGAATGTTTTAATTCCACTTTAAGAAAAGGTTAAATCAGGCAACATGCAAGCATTGCTTAAAGCCAGGAACTGGAGGCTGCAGTGAGGTATGATGCACCACTGCACTCCAACTCTTTGTTAAGATGCTATCTCTAACAAAAAAATAAAAGTTAAATCAGTTGAAAGGTTCTAGAAAGGCAAAAGTTAAAATCTAGGTAAGAGTGAAGAACTATAGATACTCTTTTTAACTAATTCTACCATTTCTTTAAACAGTATAAAACTCTCCTAAAAACAAAAACAAAACAAAACAAAACTCTCCTGCCCTGCAGGCTAAGCCAGGAAAAGGTTGCCAAGCTGCATACATGCCTCAGGAAAGCTCTACCTTTTGGGTCTCTGCTCTTATCCTCTCTCAAGTCTCCAACTCTAGAAGACAGGGGGCGGGGACAGGCATGCCAGGGGCAGATCTTGCACAAAGTTGGAGGAAGAGAATACTCAGCAATGCCTTATCCTCTTAGTTCCTCCTAGAATTTATAAGATCCTTTGTAGATAAAGATAAAATAAACCTTTAATCTGAATATGTATTAAGAATTTTTGCTCCAGCTGTATTAGCTTTGGGACTAACCAAAAAAATCAAGGTTGGGGGGAGTGTTGTCATTTCCACTGACTCCATAACCAAGACCAGCTGCTTCAATGACAGAAGCTCATTAACTCACCTATGCTGCTTCAATGACAGAAGCTCATTAACTCACCTATACCGATGTACAAAAACACCTCTGAAAAGGGCATTCATCATTCCTTCAATTTCCTCTTGATGCTCTTGGAGCTGGAGGACAGGGAAGAACAGGTCAATCTCTTTAGTATCCCAGCAGTCTATGACATACAAAATTTTTACCTCCTTCCTATTTGTTACAGGATACACTCCTGGTATCTTATGCGCTTTTAAACCTTCTAATTCTGGAAGAAGTTATATAGTTAACTAATGCCTCAGAGGTTTGTGTTTCCAAAAAATATCTCCTCTGTGGTTTTTCTGGCTTTTCAGAAACCTTAGCTGGTAGTTACAGATGTACCGTATTTTATCATACTTACATTTTATTGTTCTTCACATGTACTGCATTTTTTACAAATTGAAAGCTTGTGGCAACCCTGTGTTGAGCTTCCTACCATCTTTCTAACAGCATGTGCTCACTTTGTGTCTCCGTCACATTTTGGCAATTCTTGAAATAGTTCCAAACTTTTCATTCTTATGATATCTGTTATGGTGATCTATGATCTTTAATATTATTACTTTTATTTAAGAAGTCACAAATCTGGGTGGGGAAAGGAAGAGTAGAGAGAGGGAAGGAGCGAGGTGGATGGGGTCCTGGTGTGTGCCACACCTTTTGGAGGCAAAACACAATTGTAAGAGGGACTTTACCCAACAAATGCAACCAGTGTAACATGGTTTCTTGTACCTTCAATGAATCCCCAACAATAAAAAAATAAAAAGAAAAAAAGAAAAAAAAAAGCCACAAATCTTACCATATAAGACAGCAAACTTAATCAACAAATGTTATATATATTCCTACTGCTTCATCACCAAGCTGTTTTTCCCTTCTCCCTCTCCTCAGGCCCTATTCTGTGAGACAGAATAATGTTGAAATTGGACCCTGGCCTCCAAGTGTTCAAGTGAAAGGAGGAGTCTCATACCTCTCACTTTAAATCAAAAGATAGAGGCTTGGCGCCTGTGGCTCAATGGGCTAAGGCGCCAGCCACGTACACCTGAGCTGGCAGGTTCGAATCCAGCCCGGGCCCGCCAAACAGCAATGATGGTTGCAGCCAAAAAAAAAAAATGGCCGGGCGTTGTGGCGGGCGCCTGTAGTCCCAGCTACTTGGGAGGCAGAGGCAAGAGACTCACTTGAACCCAGGAATTGGAGGTTGCTGTGAGTTGTGATGCCACAGCACTCTATCCAGGATGACAGCTTGAGGCTCTGTCTGTATTATAAATAAATAAATAAATCAAAAGATAGAAATGATTAAGCTTAGTGAAGAAGGTATGTCTAAAGCCAAAATAGGGCCAGGCACAGTGGCTTGTGCCTATAATCCTAGGGGGCCTATAAACTCTGGGACGCCAAGGCAGAGAGACTTCTTGAGATTAGGAGTTTGAGGGCAGCCTGAAGAAAAGCCAGATGCTGCCTATACAAAAAATTAGAAAAATTAGCCAGGCATGGTGGCATATGCCCGTAGTCCCAGCTATTTGGGAGGTAGAGGCAGGAGGATCACTTAAGCTTGGGAGTTTGAGGTTGCAGCAAGCTATGATTATGCCACTGCACGCTAGCCCAAATGACAAAGTAAGACATTGTCTCAAAAAAATAACAAAAATACAAGTAAGTATAATTGTGATGGATGTGTTACTTAGTTCAATGTAAGCATTTCACATTGTATATCGAAGCAGTACCCTGAACCCCATAAATGCATCAATGTACAAAGTTAAGATTTAATAAAAAATAATTTTAAAAAATACCCAGTAGACCATGAGATAAACAGATATATAGTCATCTAAGCTTTGTTTTTCTATTTATGGAACACAGGCAGATATTTAGCATAATTCTTAAGGGCTCTAGGATTTTTTTTTTTTTGCAGTTTTTTGGCAGGAGCTGGGTTTGAACCCACCACCTGCGGTATATGGGGCTGGCGCCCTACTCCTTTGAGCCATAGGCGCCACCTAAGTATTTATTTTCCTTTTATTTATCATTATTATTATTGTTGGGGGGGTAGTTTTTGGCTGGGGCTGGGTTTGAACCCGCCACCTCCGGTATATGGGGCCACACCCTACTCCTTTGAGCCACAGGCACCACCCTTTTAGGATTTTTTTGAATATTAAACGAGTACAGTATTGGCATCAACAGAAGTCACCAACTGCATTAGCACTTAACAAGAGAATCAGGCTGTCCTTTGAAACTTGAAGCCAGGTAAAATCTCTACCTATGAAAGAGTCCAGCCTCAGCCTGCTAAAGTAGTAGCTGGGACTACAAAAACATGCCATCATGCTCGGCTAATTTTTCTATTTTTTTGTGGAGCGAAGGTCTTGCACTTCCTTGGGCTGGTCTTGAACTCCTGGCTTTAAGCAATCCTCCTACTTTGGACTCCCAGAATGCTACAATTATAGGCATGAGCTATCAAACCACTCTACCAAATATTTTAAGCCCACCACTGAAACCTACTGCTTAGGGAAAAAAGATTTCCTTCAAAATATTATTGCTGGCCAGTGCCTGTGGCTCATCAAGTAGGGCACTGGCCCCATATACCGAAGGTAGCGGGTTCAAACCCAGCCTCGACCAAACTGCAAAATAGCCAGGCGTTGTGGCAGGCGCCTGTATTTCCAGCTACTTGGGCATTATTGCTCAATGACAACATACCTGGTCACCCAAGAGCTCTGATGGAGATGTACAAGGAGATGAATGTTGTTTTCATGGTTGCTAACTTATATTCATTCTGCTACCCACGGATCAAGGAATAATTTCAAGTTTAGAGCCTCACATATATTATTTAAGAAACACATTTCAGGCTCGGTGCCTGTGGCTCAGGGGGCTAAGGCGCCAGCCACGTACACCTGAGCTGGCAGGTTTGAATCCAGCCCGGACCCGCCAAACAACAATGATGGCTGCAACCAAATAAAGGGCCGGGCGTTGTGGCGCGCGCCTGTAGTCCCAGCTACTTGGGAGGCGGAGGCAAGAGACTCGCTTGAGCCCAGGAATTGGAGGTTGTTGTGAGCTGTGATGCCACAGCACTCTACCAAGGATGACAAAGTGA
>CAUYON010202010.1:0-13495 GCA_963573935.1 Arctocebus calabarensis
AAGTGCATGGCCTTCAAACACATGAAGAAATGCTCATTATCCTTAATCATCAGAGAAATGCAAATCAAAACTACCTTGAGATATCATCTAACTCCAGTAAGATTAGCCCACATGATGAAATCCCAAAACCAGAGATGTTGGTGTAGATGTGGAGAAAAGGGAACACTTCTACATTGCTGGTGGGAATGTAAACTAATACATCCATTTTGGAAAGATGTTTGGAGAATACTCTTTTTAAAATATTTTAATCTTTTAAAAAAAATTTTGGAGATAGAGTCTCACTTTATTACTCTCGGTAGAATGCTGTGGCGTCATTGCTCACAGCAACCTCAAACTCTTGGGCTTATGTGATTCCCTTGCCTCAGCCTCCCAAGTAGCTGGGACTACAGGCACCCACCACAATGTCCGGCTAATTTTAGAAATTAGGTGTCACTCTGGCTTAGGCTGGTCTCAAATCTGTGAGCTCAGGAAATCCAAAAGCCTCAGCCTCCCAGAATGCAAGGATTACAGGCGTGAGCCACCGCGCCCTGCCCATAACTGGTCTTAAATATTGAGAATCCATGGTAAAATTCTAAGCTTTAAAGTCACTGTTTAAATCTTAATTTCTACTTTTCATTTCAGGGCTTTAGAAAAGTCACAGATATTGTTTTGGTGCTAACTGGTTATCTGTCACTCTGAATTTTTAAATTATTTAATGGGGATCATATAATATAAGTAATTTGTAAGTAAGATTACAGTGTAAGTAATTTGTAGATTTAGGTTATATTATCTGCTAGTTTGGTGGTGAGTTTATGGAGCTATTAATTTGCCCTGGTTAAACACAAGCCTAAAGTAACTGTAAAATTCTTCAAGCTGTAAATCCTATAAAATGTCATTTTAAAGACTTTTCCAAAGAGGCAGAAACCCCAATAGAAAAAAAAAATTACTACCATACAGTATTTATTTAAAGTTTTGCTAGATTAAAAACCTAACTAAAGCTGGTATGTATTTCTAATTCCTTAAAAAAAAAATCTACTTCCGTGTATTTAGGGGTTAAAAATAATAATTCCCAAACCTGGCCAACACAGAGATTACCCAAGATCCCTTACTTCTACACTGTGCCAAAGATATATATTTTGGAGAGAATGTGTATTCTCCAGGCCAACAGTTAAAGAAGGCTCTGTAATGCTTTGCTCATTTCCAGCTGGCCTCTGTAAGAAATAGGAATTCCTAAATTGAGGGAAAATGATCACTGGCAGAGCTCAAATGTTTTTTCCCCTCGAAAAATATAATAGACAATCTTACAGAACCTGACACAATCTATAATGGTAAGTGCTGATCTGTAACAAGGGTAACAGCACTGAGTAGGATGATTTGTCTTTAGGAATAAATGGATTATTCCAAAGTGGTTTAACAAGAGAGAAGCAGCCCTCACAGTGGAGAGAGGACATCGTAAGGAAACTGAAGGATGACTTCTACTGGAAATTATTAGCGCGGCATTCCTCTTCATTTACGTATATGCTTGGCAGGTCTATCATTCTCTTTTTAATAAAGTGAGTGTGAAACAAGCGTAGTAAAGAACAAAAGTTAGGTTTGTTTTTAAGGATTTGCTATTTATTTTTAGTGTGTGTTTCAGTGTCTTTTAAAAGTAATGTGCTTGCCTTATTTAACACAGGAGTATTTGAAATTGAAATCTGCGCCTAGGGGTCTGATATTTGAGGGTGTTGTGCATGGACCATTAGTTAATTCATTTTATTTTTGGATCTGAAGTTCAAAAGATCCAAGTTCTGGTCTTTTTAGTGAAAATGTTCGCACATAGGGATAGCAAATCAGGGAGATGTATGTGATAAAATCAAACGGATTACATATAAATGATTTAGAGAGGACTAAATATGTTGTAAAAGAACTGTCAAAATAACCAGAAGTCATTTTTCTACACAGTGTACATTGATCACTACCTCAATGGAAACAAACAAGTCATTTGCGTTTAGAAGTAATTAACATACATCAAATCTCAGGTAAACGTGCAGTTCTGCTAGAACACAACCCACGAATCACCAGGTATTGCTCACATTAAAAACAACAACAACAACAACAACACATCAAGATATTTCTCTTCTATTCCTGATATTCCAGTGAAACATCTGCCTATCAGGGAGAATGACTTAGAATGACAGGGATTAAATTTCCTTTTCAAATAAAATACTTTCCAGTGCTAGTCCACCAATTCTATGTCAAAATGGGAAAGATCCACTTGTGGCCATGTAAGAGAGAAAATGTGTGGTTTTTGTTTGTTTTAATAAGTAAAACCTTGACTTAAAATAGCACAGAAAGCATCACCTTTATCTTATTCTAACTTAAAGTAAACCACATATTTGCTAGCTCATAGAGAAAAATCTTAATTAGCTTTAGTCTCATCCAGGGTTTCTCTTCTAGGGTAGGTAACTGCTAACCTGATGGTGGGTATTTCAGCCAAATGGATTCAAGAAAATGCCAAAAAGTTTGACAGCTTCCTTAAACTCAACCTTAAAAACATTTTCTTGGCTCAAATATCACGATATTCAAATAAGAGTGTGTTTACTTTTTTAAAAATCGCCTTTTCAAGTTGTTTGAGTTAATAAACAGGAAAAGAGATAAAGGGAGTCATATGACTACAGAAACTTACAATGATGAGTTAAATTTTCCTGGAAAATAGAAGTTAGTTGTTAATTCCCTTGTTGCAAAATAATACGAAATATCTTAGTCATTATTGACTTAGAGTCAGAAAAATCACATAGACCACGATACAGAAGAAAAGAAATACAATGATGGAATGGGTCACACTTTTTTGGTGTGTTATCTTTTGAAAAAATATTTTGCAGTCATTCATTCCATATATGTTCACTGCATAGAGTACAATGTTCCAGCTGCCAAGAGAGACTTGAGAGAAAGGTAAAGGAGTTAAGTGATCCTTAATGAAGTGGCAACAATGTTAAACAATAACTCACTGGGGGGGAAGCTATGTAACCAGTAGTTGTCAAGGAGTTCTGAGGCTTCCTTTATTGGGGAAGACCTCTGAGAAATTAGTCACTCAAGTTGGAACTGGAGAATCTGGATCGTTGCAAGAAACACATTGTAAGCAACGAGAACTGTATAAACAGTAAGAAGAAGATTCTAGAAGTAAACACTGCTCAGGTCTGAGCTTCGTGGAAATGCTTGAGTTAATGAAAATGCTGAGACCATTCTGAATAGGTATGTTAGGCTACAAACTGGAAAGCTTTGTGCCAGGGCATCTGGTGGTTGACAGCCCAGTGCTGCTCAGGAAGCTGAGGAAGTCATCTATTGAAACGGATGGATCTGTGGAAGGAGACACGTGAAGGTCAGGGAATTGCTACCCTAATCCTCATGAAAGAATGAGAAGGAATGCAGGTTGTCCTCCAGTAAAGAGCAACTGAGGCAAATCCCCATTGGGTAAGAATAGAAGTGCCAGGATAGCTTCTCACCTGGGTGGATGGGGAGAAGATTGTGACAATTTTTGAGAGGAAGAAAACTGGGAGTGTAGGCTTTGGTGTGAGGAAATATAATAAAGAGCTTAGGTTTAAATATATAAAATTGGAAGAGCTACAGCAATGCCAATGGCACAGTCTTACAGTAGTTGAAATTTAAGTTGAGACTAAAGATACTGGATCCCAATTCAACAGCAACTGGCCTCATTAAAATATAAACTCCATGGGGAGAGAGGGGTTGGGTCTGATCTGTTCACTGTATCTCAGACACCTCGAGTCAGAGCTCAGGAAAAATATTGGTTGAATGGGTCTCAACATGAGTGGCCACAAGGTAGAAAAGGGTCAGTCTGAGCAGCCACAAATTCAAGACAGACTCAAGAGTTATGAGATGGTTGAAAAGTACATAGGCTGGCCTTTAAAACACAAACTTTTTACAAGGAGATTCATTAGTCTTTTTGGACCCAAGCACCCAAGCTGCAGAGCTTCTCACTTTCATGCACCTGACACTTTTCATTTTCTCCTTAGAGCTTTACCAGTTTACTTTGCTTTAAATGTGGTTTGTCAACACTCAGTTCTTTCATTAAAGACAGCATATTCTTATGCCATTTGAGCCACACCACAAACCAATCACTTATGCTTTTCAGTCCCATTTGGTACATGAAAAAAAAAAAAAGCATTGCAAGGGCTTACCCAAGTTAGCACAGCTCACAGTAAGGAGAAACGCTGGCTCTTCCTCTCTGCTCACACTCGGCGCAGGTGCATCCGTGTTCTGCATGGACTTCCGACACTACCTTCCTGGCGACAGTATCAGATCTCACAGGATGAGCACTCATTCCCACAAGAGTGTGCCCCACTTTAGGCGCCAGTTATTAGGACTGTCCCCTGCACACCTGACTGGCTGTATGTTGGATTTCTCACAACTGCCTCCCTCCTTGGGTTCGATGAATTTTCTAGGATAACTCACAGAACTCAGGGAAACCCTGACTTGCATTTACTGGTTTATCCTAAAGAACATTCTAAGGGATACAGATGAGCATCCGGATGAAGAGAGGGATAAGACAAAGTATAAGAAAAAAAATCCTGGACCCCAATTCCCTTAAATTCCAGGCCCTGTGTCACTGAACATTCTTAAAAAGTGAAATGCTTTTTTCTTTCATTTTTCATGATTTTCCTCTCACTGTTCTGAATGACCCTTTCTCAGTGGTCATTGCCTACGGCTGCTTCTCTTACACCTTGAAAAGGGGCATCTCTCAAGCCTGCTCATTCATGTTCTCTCTGGCCACACTACTCACACACCCCTCCTCCCCCACCCCCGTCCACGGCACACTTTAGTTCTTTAAAGTGGTAAGCACTATTTAGATGCTGATGACTCCAGTGTTATCACCAGCCCATACCTCTCCTCTGGTCTGCCCACAGCTAGTATTGAACTCTTTTTTGGTTGCATGAAATAGAGTTCAAAGTAGACTTCACACTCTTCTCACGCAAACTTAATCAGAGGTTTCTGTTTTATACTATAGAATTAACATCCATCTGAGTTGCGGAGGCCAAATGTCTAACCTGGGAGTTTTCCTGAAAACCTCCCTCTGTTAGGTTAATCACCCCCAGTTCTGTTCATGATAACCTCACAAAAGTTTCTCCAGCTCAACCCATTTCTCCCCATCCTCACTGATGTTACGACATAAACAGCCAGCAATCGTGTAGTTGCTCTGTATGTGACACTAGGTCAAGTGCCTTCCATGAATTATTTCATTTGAGCTCATTAACTCATTGCAAGAAAAAAATCCATAATTCAAATCACGGATGTTTTAACTTTATACACTGAATACCTTAGGTATTCTGGTCCCAAGTCTTCATCCTTTTCTAGAAACTTTCCAGTATTATTACCACATTTCCCTACACCCATTACATCAATCATTCCAATATTACAACCTGAAAAAAATGTAAGGCTTAAAAAGTACGAGTTAAAGGTGGCGCCTGTGGCTCAAGGAGTAGGGCACTGACCCCGTATACCCGGGGTGGTGGGTTCAAGCCCAGCCCCAGCCCAAAACTGCAAAAATAAATAAATAAATAAACTTCTTGATTGATCCATGACTTATATAAAAAAAAAAGTATGAGTTAAGTATGACGGTTTTCTATATGTGTGTGTTGTTTTACTTTATTATTTTTTTGAGACAGAGTTTCTATGCCCTGGGTAGAGTGTGGTGGCATCCTAATTCAGAGCAATTTCAAACTCCAGAGCTCAGGCGATCCCCTTGCCTTAGCCTCCTGAGTAGCTGGGACTACTAGTGCCCATCACAACGCCGGACTAACTTTTCTACTTTTAATAAAGGCAGGGTCTCACTTTTGCTCAGGTTGGTCTTGAACTCCTGAACTCAGGCAATCCGCCTGTCTCGGCTTCCCAGTGTTAGGATTACATACGTGAGCCACTGTGCCTGGCCTGTTTTGTTCTTGCTTTGTTGCCCAGGTGGAGTGCAGTGGTGGCATCATAGCTCACTGCAGCTTCAAACTCCTGAGCTGATACAATTCTCCAGCCTCAGTCTCCCATGTAGTCATGATATAGGTGACTGTGGTCATACCCCGCTAAACTTTCTATTTTTAGTAGGGACAGGGTCTCATTCTTGCTCAGGCAGGTCTTGAACTCCTACACTTAAGCACTTCACCCACCTGGGCCTCCCAGAGTGCTAGGATTACATGTGGCCAGGTCTTGAGGTTTCTGGTCACACCATGATAACCACAATCCACTTGTTTCGTGTGTGTGCACACATGTGTGATTATTTCTAAACATGTTTGTCGGTTTTAAGTATTATGCTATGTGGACTCACACACATTCTGCCCTACAGAATAAAAGCTCATAGAGGTATTTTTTTCTAATTCATTCTGCAATTTGTGTTTTGTTTCCTAAGGCTGAGGAGTTAAATTACTTAGATAATAAATTAAATTAAAATTAATTTAAAATTAAATACAAATTTTATTTTACGTAGCGCAGAATCCCTTTCCCTGGACTATGCACATCATTGACAGTGGATATTACTCTTACCTGCATATTTAGAGCATTTTGAAATTCAAAGAAACCTGTACATATTTTGGTATATTTTACAAATGAAGGGTTTAAGGCAAAGGAATTACTCACCTACAAACAACTCAATCTGGTCTGAACCCTGCAGGTGTGGATGCTGGAGAGCACCCAGTCATCCTGAGGGCCCAGGGATCTGTTGTTAAAGCAACTTTTCTTTTTTGCTGCTTTTTCTATCCAAAGACCTCATGTGTTGCCTTTCCAACTGGCTGATCATTTGCATATTTCTTCTTGCATTTTGAATTTGCTTTTCTCTACTTATCCTGGTTATCTGGTTATGTCTGTCTCAGGAGAGGCACTGATATTTGATGAACATCTACTTAGTTAAAGTTAAGTAAACACAATTCAATGCTAAGACTATTGCTATTCATTTTGTAACATTCTTATCAGATTCCATTACGTTCTTTTCACATGACCCTCTCCCAGTGCCCCTCCCCCAACACAGTCCTCTTGAGGTTCAACATCACAAAAATGAGATTTGGCACAATTTATGCTCCATCTTTCTATAAAGAACATCAAAAGCAACACAATCACATCTATTTACTAAATCACTTTCAGCTATGATTTAGAAGATAAAATTATACATTCCCTGCTATGCTGCATAAGAACACTGATAGA
The DNA here is from genome assembly GCA_963573935.1 of Arctocebus calabarensis. NCBI lineage: Eukaryota > Metazoa > Chordata > Mammalia > Primates > Lorisidae > Arctocebus > Arctocebus calabarensis. The sequence continues at coordinate 7,156 of CAUYON010202010.1, forward strand.
AAGTATTATTTCAAGAGCCCAGTACTGTTTCTAGAACCTATCAAAAGAGTATTGTTAAATCCTTTGCATTTTATACTTTCTAATAGTATTTGTCTTGCATTTTCCAACCTAAAGGACATTAAACCCACATTCTTAAGTCTGCATTTATTATTATGTATGTATGTGTTATGTACTATACATATAGTCACACATACAAACAGATTATATATATATAATCTGAGAGAGAGAGACATACCTCTTCAATCTCTCTAACTCATGAATTTTCTTTGGATAGAAGATACACAGACATAATAAATATTCCTTTTAAGCTAAAACATATATTTCCCCTCTGTCCAATACTAGCCAAATGTATTTGATTATTTTCAGCATTCAAATATTTTAGAAATTAAATTTTCAATTTTTTATATCTGGAGTAATAAATAAGACCTTTAAGAGATTTTAAAACTAAAAAAATGATAGCAATGAATAAAATTTTCTCATTTTCTGGCAGTGCAAAGAGACAGAGAGAAAAGAATTTGATAGCCAATAGTTTGGAGACTTTCTGCATGATTTCTTCAGATATAATAGTGAACAGCAAGTTTTATAAGTGCACAGTGGATATAACTAAAAAACAAAAAAGAAAATCTTTCTTGAAAAAATGAATCCTATTTAATATTGAGTCTATTTTTTTTTTTTTTTTTGGTGTGAACAGTTTTCAAGATAAATACAATGCAAAATATTCCTTTGTAGGGATTTCTTGGGCAGGTTTATTTAATGTCCAAATGCTTGAAAACTGAGCTTTACCTTACTTTATTTATTTGGTTCATTTAACAGTGATAGTTTTGATTTATTTTATTGCTTGATTGACCTAACAATGATAGTTCTTAGTGTGACAGTTTCAAATTTGTTTTCAGGTTTTCAAAGTTTTGCTGTTCAAATTTTCCTGTCTTTTGTGATAATTTATAATTACAAAAATTGTAACCAATTATCTTTTTCAAATAGATTTATGGACATAATTAAAAAAAAATTCTGAATAGAAATGCTAATCAATTTCAAGAATAATTCTTTAGATTATAAATAATTTCAGCTTAGTTTCAAGTTACAAATATTCTCTTGGTAGAAAAAAACATTTACACAACAAATCTTTGAAATTCAAAAACCCAAAGGGTATTGTGCTAAGTAACAAACTACCTACATCCTCTATAAAGGTGATCTTTGTCAAAAAGAAAAAAAGAAAGGAGAAATAATATAGTCTCCTCTTTGCAATTTACCAAATATAGAAGAATGTTAAAGGAAATATTCTATAGCAAAGATATTTGCTCATCTTTGTGTAACACATTTCTTGTACATGAGGATCACATCCAAAGGAGCAAGTTTTTCATGGAACAAAATGCAAGTCTAAAAGAATTCTTAAATTAATATGAACGTGGTCTTATAAAAATGATCACATTTCATGTCCTTGGTTATCAACTTTACTAATGCGTCTACTTGACAATGTATTTGCTCCATTATAGCAGTTCTCATTTTATTCATTTTTTTGTTTCTAGTTTCAGATGATATTTAACATTTTCTATTTTTAGATTAGTAGACTACTTCTTTTGGTAATTTATTTTTTGCCTCTAGTTTCAGATGATATTTAACTTTTTCTATTTTTAGATTAGTAGACTACTTATTTTGGTTATTTACTGTTGCTGCTAATAGGAAATCCTTCTAACAAGAGATTGAGCTTCCCTCCACTAAGCTTCATTTAGTTGTGTTAAAATTAGGAAGCTATACATCCATTTACTTGAACCTTTCTGGTTTATCTTAATTGGACAGGAGTATATGCCAGCGTTGGGTCAGTGAAGACATGTGGGAACCCATAGTCCTAATGTCCTACCCTAGATATGGGCCAGCAAGAAATCCTTCCTTTGGGATTTTTAGATTTGGTGCTTTTTGTTCCTTTTGACAATGTAAAAACACTAGGTTACAGAGATGCGTGATCAAAACAGTGTGTAGTCATTTAGCTCAGGGGATTCTTGATTGTATCAGACATATCCGGGATTGTTTCTTTACGTTTTACTCCAAAGACTCACTGAGCTTCCTTCATGTGAACGACATGTCTTCAGTGATTATTTGTAGGTTTCTACCAACTGTGATAAGTCAGAATGACCACTGTCAATGTTAACTTTGAAGAGTGACAGGTTTCTGTGTAGAAAACAGAAGGCAGATGGTCAGGCCAAAGACCATAGGACCCTAGACTCCTATTAATTTATGGATAGCTTCAAATTTGCATGCCTTGTCTCTGTAAGTATCCACTACTACAAAAAGTTAGACATAAAAGATTGTCTTCCTTGGGAATATGTGATACGTGGAAATTCTACTTGTATTGACCATTGGTCAACTTGGATATGGATAAGGCTCAAAGTAACAGGATGGGAATTTTCCTATTTGTCTTCATAGACTTGTTTTAATTATGTTTGTGAAGAATATTTTGTGAAATTTTTGTGTCTTTAGTCTTGCATTTATCTGTTAAGCATTATTTTAATTTAAATAATGATCATGCAACAGGAGAACTGTTAAAGTTATGCTTGATTATATAAAGCATAGTATACATAGTATACAAAGCATATCAAAGCATTCTTCATTAATTTGTACATTCTATTTTTGAGCTGATTATTTAAAAAATTAGAGTGCTAACTAGTTAGGAAAATGAGCACTTATTTTATCACAGTTATCACAGATTCAATATAATATATCAAATAGATTTCAATAACATCGGTAATATGTGTGGTAAGAACATTATTATTTATTAAATAACCCAGATACAAGCAGATCTTTAGTTATAAAAATAAATAATAAGAAAATTATATATATATATTAGCTAATACATTATTTTCAGAGAGGGTGTATAAAAATTATTGCAAAACACCATTTTGAAGTATGCAACTATGAGAATGATCTCAGAGTAAACACAATTCCTATAGATATAATTTCTATAACTAGAAAACAAAATTTCTGTAGATATAATTCTAGAAAACATGTATAAGTAGAAATATATTTTTCCTATCCATTAGGAAGAACCAGCTTGGCTTTAAGATTCTTGATTTATCCAACTCCTCTTTTCTCACTTGTACATGCTGAAAATAATTTTGGTTTCCTTTTGCAGGATAAGTTAAAAATGACTCATTATACTAAAAGCTTTATACCTACTACCAAAAAAAAAAAAGATATGGCTGTATAACTAAATCATTCAAACTATTTAGTGTGCTTTCAGCATTATTTTACACTATATCATCTCAAAAAGACTCATGAATCTCTTGTCCAAATATCAGTTAATACATATACAAGGCTAAAACTATTGATTTCCTAGTATATTGAATAAGTCTGTAGAGTATGAATTGAATCAAAGAATAAACCAAGAATAATTATGTGCAATTCCACGTTGTGCTGTTTTTCACCAAAATGCAGTTGTTGATTAAGTTTAAATCACTTGTTAATGCTGCGTGGAATAGTTAACTCTATAAAAACTTCATTTTCACACTGTGAAGACGAAAGCGTTTTTGGTTCAGAAACACATAAAATCTATATAGTCTTAATTTGTAAAAAATAAAGTCCTTAACCTTAAAAAACATTCATAAAGAACCAAACTCTGTGTAACAGGTAGATAAACAATATTCTTTTATTTGTTCCTCCACTGGCCTCCAGTAATGAAAACCAGAAGTTGTAGAAGTTCAAATAAAGGCAGAAAGGTCAAATTCAGACAGAAAGTATGTCATTTCATAAACATAAGGGACTGTGTTATTTTTCAAGTCTGTGTTCCATACTTAGGACAGCCCCAGTGTGCGAATGCAGATTTATATTGTCAGGAAACATGTGGCTTGTGTCCTGCTCTCCCAGGAAAGACCCTAAAGTCATGTTGTATAGCAGATAGGCAGTCAGAATGTGGCATAGAATTGTGACAGTTAATCTAACCCAGAGCAAAGCCACCACATTTTTTTGTATCCTATTATACCAATATTCTAGGCTCTATAAAACAAACATGAACATTATTCAATAAAGCCTCTATTACAACAACTAGAAATCAGAGCTAACAATTTTACAAAAAATTTTTCTCTTTGCGGGTGTACCTCGATCTGTTTTTTTTTTCCCTTTCCTGGTCGGTGTAATTTTTCCACTCTTCATACAAAAGCACCCAAAACACAGATGGAGTCTGGCACAAATGCAGTGAACATAGCTTGGGGCATATAGCGTATTTTTAGTCGACCTCCATTCAGCCAATATTACCTTTGCCTAATAGTTGTCAATGAGTCGTAGGCAATGAGAGAAGATAAGCATTTATTTTTCTTTTGATTTCGCCTAGTGATCTATCTTATCAAGGGAGGAGCATATTTAGAGTGTTTGCCTTTATAGATTGTACATTGACTATTCCTGATTAAAGCCAATCCAAGGCTTAATTTGAAGTCTACTTCAGTATTGGTAGTTTCAAAATATGAGCAGAATTTGAGTAAAGCTGACAGATTAATTGACCTCTGAGGAGCATAAAAATCTACCCACATCTTGTTGCTATTCCTGTTCCAGGGACACAGCTGATAAGAATAAGAGATTTATGTGTTCTCCGTCCCTGAATACTTTAATCACTGCAGCTTCATAATCCTAGCATTATTCCCTTTCTCTGTAATTACTTCGGGATGGTCTTCGTTTTTACATGAAAGTGATATCATAAAAGTATAAAAGGGGAGTGAAATCAATAAAACTCAGATGGAGCCACTGGTTTTAATTTGTGCACACTGTTGTTTGAGTCTGTGATGCTGAGGCCTCCATCATTCTGAAGAAGGAAAAATGGATTCAGGGAAAAGAACAGGTTTTTAGTCCTATAAAGAGAGATCTGTAAGAGAAAAAAGCAACCCGATTTACTAGATCTTCTAAATAAGCAAACAAAGAAAACAAATAGGCCAGTGAACAAAGCCAAAAGGTAAAGAATAGAGAAGATGCTCATCCTTCATATGTATATGGGGGTTGGATCCAGGACCACCCATTTCTATTCAAATCATGCTTACTGAAATTTTGCCATCAGCCCTACAGAACCCTCCTAGACAAAAAGTTGGCCCTTCGTACAAGCGGGTTTTATAACCTACAGTACTGCATTTAGCATCTGCATTTGGTTGAAAAATACCTGCCTGTAAGTGGACCCAGGTAGTTCAAAACCCAAGTTTGTTCAAAGGTCAGCTGTATTTATTGGAGCTATCCATTTTCTTTTCTCAGTCAAAATGCTATGTTCTAGTTGGATAGCTATCTGAGCAACACAATAAAACCAAGGAAAAGTAATTCAGTCCAAGTGTATTTAAGGGTTACAGACATGCAATTGTGGTAAAATTGAAAAATGTATTTTTTTCAGGTGTAGCATCAACAAAGCAAAATCGTTGTTCTTTATGATTACCACAGTTAATTTGACTTTGTTGAATGTTTAACCAGAGGCCACATATCAGGCACATTTTATTAATCAAAAGTAATGGCATTTGAAATGCAGATCAGATTAGCTCGCCATATTTCCATACGTAGCAATGTGTGAGCTTCCGGCTCTGCTGCATTTCATGATAAAACTCAGCACTTCTATTTTTTGCAATTACACCTTTTGGGTTTTGGAGTTAACTGGGGATTAACAACATTTAACATTTAAAATGTGAGACCATCCTGAGCAAGACCCTGCCTCTACTAAAAATAAAATAAAACAATGTTAATTCTTTCAAAAAAAATTATATCACCAAAGTTGAAGAATATAGCTCATCTAATCTAGTAATTTTCATGTTAAACCAGGATGAGTTCATTTAAAGAAAATGTACAAAATTTCACTGGGCAAAAGAAACAAATGAGCTCCTGCAAGGAGAAGGAAATAACAGGTGATTGGCCCTTGACCCCTGACACTTTTGCTGGCGCTTTTTGGACTCCTTTATCCTGTCGTATACCTTCAGTACTGAATGAAAAGTTAAGGTACAGATAGCTTGAAAACTCATCCATTTTACTTATTTAACTCATACTTAAACAAGGACCTGAGGCATTCCATGGCTTACCCAATTAACCCATCTGTGTACACATATGATATAAAGAGAAAGTCAAAACTTTCATATGAAGGCTAAAACCCAATTATAGCACAGGAATACAGGGAAAGGGGAAAGGGAGGGGAGGGGGGAGGATAGGTGGAGGGAGGGCAATTAGTGGGAACACACCTACGGTGCATCTTAGCAGGGTACTGGTGAAAACTTATTAAAGGTAGAGTATCAATGTCTTTATATAGTGATCAAGAAAATGCCATGAAGGCTAACTGTAACAGTACGATAAAAATATTTCTGAATGTATATGAAGCACATTGTGCCCTATGATT
>CAUYON010202011.1:0-10233 GCA_963573935.1 Arctocebus calabarensis
AACAATATAGTAAGTAGGCTGGGTGCCATGGCTCATGCCTGTAATCCTAGGACTCTGGGAGACTGAGATGGGTGGATTGCCTGAGCTCACGGGTTTGAGACCAGTCAGAACCAGAGCGAGAGCCCCTCTCTAAGAAAGAGCTGGGGGTTGTGGCGGGTGCCTGTAGTCCCAGCTACTTGGGAGACTAAGGCAAGAGAATCGCTTAAGCCCAAGAGTTATAGGTTGCTTTGAGCTGTGACACCATGGCACTCTACCCAGGGCGACAGTTTGAGAGTCTGTCTCAGGGGAAAAAAAAAAGTCAGAAATTTAGCTCAAGTCATACAGTTAAGAAATAGTAAAGATAGATAGATAAGATACTAATTATTTTGATTGATAATCTTATGTTTTCCCTATAGGCAGTCATTGGGTTACGAATGATTAACTTCTGTAGATTTGTTCTTAAGTTGAATTTTTATGTAAAAAATGTGTGTTGGACAAACACATCTACTTGTTACATGTAGTAGCTTCCATTTTTAAGTGTAAGCCATGTGTGTGTCAGGGACTTAGTATGATAGCCTTTTAATAAGCACAAGTTGTATGTATGTCAGATGTTTGGAACTGAGAGACTGCTTATAGTTGATTGAGAACATGAGGAAAGAATTTTTTTTTTTCCTTTTATGAGACGGAGCCTCAAGCTGTCACCCTGAATAGAGTGCTATGGCATCACAGCTCACAGCAACATCCAATTCCTGGGCTCAGGCGAGTCTCCTGCCTCCACCTCCCAAGTAGCTGGGACTACAGGCGCACGCCACAACGCCCGGCCATTTTTTGGTTGCAGCCGTCATTGTTGTTTGGCGGGCCCAGGCCGGATTCAAACCCGCCAGCTCAGGTGTACGTTGCTGGTACCCTAGCTCGTTGCGCCACAGGTGCCAAGCCAGGATTTTTTTTTTTTTTTTTTTTTTTCGGGCGGCAGAGTCTCAAACGGTGATCCTAGAAAGAGTGCTGTGGCATCACAGCTCACAGCAACCTCCAATTCTTCGGCTCAAGCGAGTCTCCTGCCTCCACCTCCTAAGTAGCTGGGACCACAGGTGCCCGCCACAACGCCCGGACATTTTTTGGTTGTAGCCGTCATTGTTGTTTGGTAGGCCCAGGCTGGACTCGAACCCACCAGATCAGGTATACGTGGCTGGCACCTTAGCCTGTTGAGCCACAGGCGCCGAGCCAGAATTTTTTTGTTTTTTAAACAGAGTCTCATTACATTGCCCTTGGTAGAGTGCTGTGGCATTACAGCTCACAGCAGCCTCCAGCTCTTGGGCTTACGCGATTCTCTTGCCTCAGCCTTCCAAGTAGCTGGGATTATAATAGGTGCCCGCCACAGTGCCCAGCTATTTTTTTTTTTTTTTGGTTATAGTTGTCATTGATGTTTAGCTGGCCCAGGCTGAATTCGAACCCACCAGCCTCGTTGCATGTGGCCACTGTGGTAACTACTGTGCTGAGCCAGAAAGAATGTGTTGATTGAGGCTTAAATCAAACTTATGTGTTTACATAAAGCAAATATATTAAAAGTACTTACTTTAAAGTACAAGAATTGCAAACTGAATACTCATGTTTTTTTCCTTGTGACAGGGTCTCACTTTGTTGACCAAACTTTTTGTAGAGATGGAGTGTCACTGTGTTGCTTGGGCTGGTCTCACACTCCTGGCCTCAAATGATTCTCCTTCTGGATTCTAGATACGCGTCACTGTGTCCACCCGTCTTTATTGTTGTTGGAGCCTTGATCTTTTGCCCAGCCAGGCTTTGAACTCATGGGATCAAGTGATTCTTTTGTCTTTGTGCCCTGAATAGCTAGGACTATAGGTATGTGCCCAGGTTGCCATCTTTTTTTCAGATGGAATCTATGTAGAGGACACACAAATTAGCCATAGAATTTGTGGCTCATGGGGCTGCACCTGTAGTTCAGTGGGTAGGGAACTAGTCACATACACCCGAGGCTGATAGGTTCTAAGCCGGGCCGACCTGAGCCAGCTAAAGAACAATGACAACAATAACGAAAAACTAGACTTGGCGCCAGCCATATACCCCAAGGCTGGAGGGTTTGAGCCCAGCCTGGGCCTGCTAAACAATAATGATAACCTCAACCAAAACAACAATGACAACAAAAATAGCAGGCGCCTGTAGCCCCAGCTACTTGGGAGGTTGAGGCAAGAGAATCCCCTAAGCCCAAGAGTTTGAGGTTACTGTGAACTGTGACGCCATGGCACCCTACCAAGGGTGACATAGTGAGACTGTGTCTCAAAAAAAAAAAAAAATGTGTGGTTCATAACCTACTAATGTTTTCACAGTTTAGGGAACTAACACTCTGAACTTTTTATTGGAACCTATACCTGGGACTTAATGTTTTTACTATAATACTTAATACTTTGAACTCTTTGGCTTCAATTTTGTTAAGATTTAAGTTAAATACTTTGCCAAAAATTTCCCCTTAAATAAAGAGGTCAGGATATTGCTAGGTGATGGATCATCTCTGTAAACCTAGCACTGTGGGCGGCCGAGGTGGGAGGATTGCTTAACTTCAGAACAGTTACAGCCTCAGCAAGAAAAAACCTTGTCTCTACCAAAAAGAAAAAGTTAGCCTGGCTTGGTGATGCACTCCTGTAATCCCTGCACTCCTGTAACTGAGGGAGATGAGACCCTGTCTCTTAAAAAAGAAAAGGATAATCAATTAATAATAAGTATCATTAATAGTAATTAAAGAATCAGCTGCTATAATCAGGTCAGGTGCTCAGTCTGAGGTAACTTTGTATTAAGATACCCTAGAAAATCTGTGAACCACCATGTGTTATTAATTATGCTATTAATGTATTAGTTATGGATTGTTAATAAAGTTGCTATATACTTTGGAACTTAGTACATTTATTTAGTAGTCTGAACATGGTCTGGGGATTCCTCTGCTTAGGATTTCACAAGGCTGCAATCCAGATCTTGATGAGGCCTAGTTTCTCATTGGAAACTTTGCTGGAGAAGTATCCTCTTCCAGTTTTCCTCAGCTTTATTTTTTTCTTTTTGAGACAGAGCCTCAAGCTGTCGCCCTGGATAGAGTGCCATAGCATCACAGCAACCTCCAACTTCTGGGCTCAGGCGAGTCTCCTACCTCCGCCTCCCAATTGGCTGGGACTACAGGAACCCGCCACAATGCCTGGCTATTTTTTGGTTGCAGCCGTCATTGTTGTTTGGTGGGCCCAGGCTGGATTCAAACCCACCAGCTCAGGTATATGTGGTTGGTGCCTTAGCTGCTTAAGCCACAGGCACGAGCCTTTTTTTTTTTTTTTTAAGAGACAGAGTCTCACTCTGTTGCCTTTGGTAGAGTTCTGTGGCGTCACAGCTCATAGCAACCTCCAGCCCTTGGGCTTAGGTGATTCTCTTGCCTCAGCCTCCTGAGTAGCTGGGACTACAGGCACCTGCCAGAACGCCCGGCCATTTTTTTGTTGCAGTTCGACCAGGGCCAGTTTCGAACCCACTACCCTTGGTATATGGGGCTGGCACCCTACTCATTGAGCCACACCGTCCCTTTTCTCGACTTGTTAGCAAAATTTATTTCCTTGCAACTCTTGTAAGATGGATGCTGTACTCTTATGTTATCACATATATGTAATCATGTGCATCCCAATTCCGTTTGATCCATTGCATTGCATTGGTTAGCAAAACATCATAGACTCTTCTCCCAGTCAAAGTGGTTTATAGGGCCACTTTATGATGTGACTCTGCTACTGTTTATTTTTAATTTCATCATTTTTGCTGCCTATTATCTTCTTTACTGACTCCTCTGCACGCAAATGTTTAAATAATAAAGGAGAAAATAGGATTTATGGTCCTTTTTTTTTCTTGTAGTCGGCTTAAAATTGAATTCAGTGGATCCAACAATGAGCATTGATCTTAAATATTTGGGAGTACAGCTACCTTTGGCTCCAGCTACTAGCCTTCCTTTTTGGAACCTTACAGGAACCAACCCTGCCTCTCCTGGTGAGTGTGTAGCATTTGTAAAGTTAAACACTGTTTTTCTTTAGGTTATTTTTGGTATGCATAAAAATCTACTTTTATTATAGAGATAAAGGATATTCTAAGGTAGCTCTTTTATGTGTTGGCATAATACTGATAAGTCATTTATACTTTTTAGATAACATCTTACTGATTAAGTAGGTCCATAATATTGACTTGCTAGAATTTTGGTCATCTTTTTTTCTTTTATAGATGCTGGATTTCCCTTTGTTTCTAGGACAGGGAAAACCAATGATTTCACCAAGATAAAGGGATGGAGAGGAAAGTTTCACAGTGCTTCTGCATCTAGGAATGAAGGTAATTTGTTATTTGTTTTTTGCCTTTTTTTTTTTGGCTAGGGCTGTGTTTGAACCCGCCACCTCTGGTATATGGGGCCAGCACCCTACTCCTTTGAGCCACAGGCGCCGCCCTGTTTTTTGATTTTTTTAAAAAAATTCTGAACGTCATCTGAAACATACAGCCAATATTTTTAAAAAAATAAGTCTTGGTGGTTTTTCTTCATTCCTTCTCTCTATACTTTAAAATCTATGGAAAACAATTGTCTTGCTGATTTTTATCTGCTACTGATTTTCCAATAGCCAGAACTGTGGGGTTTAATCCTTAATCATGCCAGGTTTAAATAATCCCTTCAACCTTTTTCCCTGTATTTCTCTTATGTTAAAAAAAGCATCATTCTCAAGCATTATTTTCGAACTGTATACTTCAAAGTAAACTTTCAGTGAAGGCATTTGTATGCCTATTGGTCTCCTTCGTTAGTGTCCTTTTCTTACTGCATTTATTTGCAGTTTATACTTTAATTAGATAAATTTGCCACTTGTTCCAATTGTTTTTCTTTGAATCTCTGTTCAGTGTTACAACAATGTAATGCATGTCTTTCTGCTAAAGCTAATTTTTTTTTTAATAAAAACTAAATTATGCATTTGTCTTCCTTCTTCCCTGGTGTTTTTTTTAAACTCCAGGTAGGCCAATCACTTAAATATTGCTTTGGCATTCTATTTAGTTCTGTTGTGATTTAATTCTCTTTTTTGCTATTATATTTTTACTTCTCTCTGCTCTCAATAGTTAAAATTTTGTTTTCAAAGGTTGAAGACTCTTAAGTTAATTACTGTTGTTATCACTTTACAAAAATTAGTGTTCAATAAGAATTGCAATTCGATACTTTTAGGGTAAGACATATTTTCTGAGAATGGATTTTAATGTAGTTGGTGCCTGAGATTAGAGAACAGATTTTAATGTAATTAGTCTCTGAGGCTCAAATTTTTCACTTGGTTTTCTATTTTTTTTCTTCTTTCTGAGGAGGGATAATTTAGAAAATTTAGCAATTTGTAGCTCAGTGTTTTTGGCCTTGTTAGTGTATTTTTCTGGAGATCTGAAGTTCTGCCCTAGATTTCTGTAAGTATCTTGTGTCTTATTTCTAGGTGGAAATTCAGAAAGTTCACTGAAAAATCGTTCTGCTTTCTGTAGTGATAAGCTAGATGAATATTTGGAAAACGAAGGCAAGCTGATGGAAACAAGCATGGGTTTCTCTTCTAGTGCTCCCACATCTCCTGTGGTATACCAGCTTCCCACCAAGAGTACCAGCTATGTACGAACACTTGATAGTGTGCTAAAGAAGCAATCTACCATTTCCCCTTCTACCTCTTACTCTTTGAAGCCTCATTCTATAGCCCCTGCCTCTCGGAAGGCAAGGTCTCAAAACAAACAGGCAACTTTAAGTGGCCGAGCTAAATCATCTTATAAATCCATTTTACCATACCCTATTTCACCAAAGCAGAAAAACTCTCATATGATTCTAGGAGATAAGGTCACCAAGAATTTTTCAAGCACCATTTCAGAAAATCAGGTGAATAACTTTGTTGTGCCAACTTTAGATGAAAATGTATTTCCAAAGCAGATTAGTTTACGTCAGGCACAACAGCAGCAACAGCAACAGCACCAAGGAACCCGCCCTCCAGGCTTGTCTAAATCTCAGGTGAAACTAATGGACCTGGAAGACTGTGCACTTTGGGAAGGAAAACCAAGGACCTATATCACAGAAGAACGAGCAGATGTATCCTTAACAACTCTACTTACAGCCCAAGTAAGTATTTGTTATTTTCCAGAAGCATATTCGTGCTTAGCCTGAAAGAGTGAGGTTAGTGAGGAGAAATAGTAGTGGGGCTTTTTGGTAGGATCATCAGCTAGAAAGCAGCTGTCTTCCCCCATTTGCTCTTTACCAACTAGATTAACTATAGATCCTTCTTGCCAGAAGAGGGAGACATTACAGTTAGACTTTTGAATAATATCCCTTTCCTATATAAAGGCAGCTGGCTAGTCTGAAAATCTCTAATTTTGTTCTACAGCATCTGAGCAGTACATTTGCTGATCTTGTTAAAACAAATTTGAAAATTCTATTTAACAAGTACTAAATCCCAAAAAAAATCCAAAAAATTAACTTATGGAGAAAAAGACTTGTCTTTTGTAAAATTTTCATTTGTCATTGATATACGATCTTTGTATTCTCCAGTGCATGTGATTGACACAAAAACATGCTGATAATTTTTTCATGAATATCTGTACTTTACCTTCCATTTTTAAGTTCTGTGACTGAATTCTAGAGCCAAAGATCATCAGATGTTGGAATTAAATGCAGATTGTTTTCTTTATTTTTAAGCATTAATAAGAACTTTTATTCACGTATTACCCTGTTTCCTTTTCATTAATTACCCTAGAGCAGGGGCTAGAAAAGTTCTTCTGTAAAGGGCCAGATAATAAATATTTTAGGCTTTGCAGAGTTACTCTTTTGTAGTAACTCAGATCTGTTATTACAGTGCCACATACAATATGTACATGAAGGAGCCTGGCTGAGTTACAGTTATGAAACTGGCTGGATTTGGCCCAGGGGCCTTATGTCTGTTATTATGTATAATATCTATTGAGAATCATCATATTTTTTCCCCTCACTCTTTACCATCTTGTTAATTTTGCTCCTAATTAATGAGAACATTCTCTTATCTATGCATTAGAATAGAATGGGAGATTGTGCAGGGTCCTGATTATATCCATGGTTTGTCCTTTTACTCTGTGTACTCAAGAGGAGAAGGCAGACCAATAAGTGACTGTTAAGTAGTTGCTGTTACAGGGTGATGATTTAGTAGAATTACAATGTTCTACTTTAATTTTAGGCATCTCTCAAAACTAAACCTATTCACACAATCATAAGGAAACGAGCTCCTCCTTGCAACAATGACTTCTGTCGACTGGGTTGTGTATGCTCTAGTCTAGCGTTGGAAAAGCGCCAACCTGCTCACTGCCGCCGACCAGACTGCATGTTTGGTTGTACTTGTTTGAAAAGAAAAGTTGTGCTTGTCAAAGGGGGATCCAAAACTAAGCATTTTCAGAGGAAGGCTGCCCATCGAGATCCAGTATTTCATGATACTCTGGGAGAGGAGGCAAGGGAGGAAGAAGGAACAGCCAGGGAGGAGGAAGAACAATTGAAAGAGAAAAAGAAAAGAAAGAAGGTGGAATACAGTGAGTATTACTTGGGAGTTAAAATTGTGTGGTATTGATTTTTTAAAAAAAAAAACATGGTTGTTTTAAAATACTATTTTTTACTTTAATTCTTAAATTTCTAAATTTTTTTCTACTTTAACCCTTGATAAATGATCTAATAAGAATTTTGAGAATTCTTACCATCCTACATGTGTGATATGCATGCATGTGCGCATACATGTGCTCCCCTTTTGAGATTCATCCATTTTCTATATTCCTCTCACCCAAGTGCGTGCATGTGCATACATATATACAGATACTCTTTGGGAAGAATACAAATAAACCGTACAATCCATCATTTTTTCTAAAAGGAAATGTTTGCAGTAAGACTCTGGTCACGGAGATAAGATAGGGATATGACAAAACTAAGTCATGTACTTTTTTAAAAAACATTTTTTTCTGGCTCGGCACCTGTGGCTCAACGTACACCTGAGCTGACGGGTTCAAATCCAGCCCAGGCCCGCCAAACAACAATGACGGTTGCAACCAAAAAAAAAAAAAAAAAATGGCCGGGCATTGCCGGCGCCTGTAGTCCCAGCTCCTTGGGAGGCTGAGGCAAGAGACTCGCTTGAGCCTAGGAATTGGAGGTTGCTGTGAGCCATGATGCCACCGCACTCTATCCAGGGTGACAGCTTGAGGCTCTGTCTCAAAAAACAAAACAAAACAAAAAAAACCATTTTTTTCTGGGCAGCGCCTGTGGCTCAGTGGGTAGGGCACTGGCCCCAAATACTGAGGGTGGTGGGTGGGAACCTGGCCCCAGCCAAACTGCAATAAAAAAAGTAGGTGGGCCTTTTGGCAGGCACCTGTAGTCCCAGCTACTTGGGAGGCTTGAGGCAAGAGAATTGCCTAAGCACAGGAGTTGGAGGTTACTGTGAGCTGTGATGCTACAGCACTCTACCAAAGCGACAAAGTAAGACTCTGTCTCAAAAAAAAAAAAAAAAAGTATGTTCTCCTAGGATCTTTTGTGACTCTCTTATTTGTGCACGTGTGCGCACATGCATACTCATACATTTATAGAACTGTTGTATTGATATTATAGGTTGTAAACATTTAATATCTTAAGGTCATAGTCTGCTTTCTATATCATTAGTTGTAGATCTACATTATAATGTTAGTTTTCTTTTTTCTTTTGTTTTTTTGGTTTTTTTTTTTTGAGACAGAGCCTCAAGCTTTCACCCTGGATAGAGTGCTGTGGCATCACAGCTCACAGCAACCTGTAATTCCTGGGCTCAAGCGAGTCTCTTGCTTCCACCTCCCAAGTAGCTGGGACTACAGGCGCCCGCCATAACGCCCAGCCATTTTTAGGTTGCAGCCATCATTGTTTGGCGGGCCCAGGTTGGATTCGAACCCACCAGCTTAGGTGTACATGACTGGCGCCTTAGCCCGCTGAGCCGCAGGCGCCGAGCCTTCTTTTTTCTTTCTTTTGAGACACTGCGTCACCCTCAGTAGAGTGCCGAAGTGTCACAGCACACAACAACCTCCAGCTCTTGGGCTTAAGCGATTCTCTTGCCTCAGCCTCCCAAGTTGCTGGGACTATGGGCGCCCGCCACAGTGCCTGGCTATTTTTTTTGGTTGTTGTTTTGTTTAGCAGGCCAGGTCCAGATTTGAACCCACCAGCCCTGGTGCATGTGGCCAGCCTAACCACTGAGCTACGGGCACCGAGCCTATATTGTTAGTTTTAATGGCTTCATATTATTATGATTCTTTTGGTTAGACATTTAGTCTTTTCTGGTTTGGCTTTTTTTAAAAATTAGGAACAATACAGTGATGAACATCCATGGACTACTAAAAATGGAATTACTGTGACAGTGAAGCATTTGTGGGTGTTTAGTAGAATCCTACCAGCTTAAACATATGCAAGTATTTGGATAGTATCTGAACACTGTACATTTATAATATATAAAAACTGTCAAACTAACAGGTACAATTGTTTTAAAGTAGCTGGGAATACAAGTGCCCCCCACAATGCTGGGCTGGTTTTCTATTTTTAGTAGGGGGGGGGTGTCTCACCCTTCCTTAGAGCTGATCTCAAACTCCTGAGCTCAAATAATCCACCTGTCTTGGCCACCCAGAGTATAAATTTGTCATTTCTTCAGGGATAGGTTTATTGAGCATTTGTCATAAACTTTTTTCCTGTGAATTATCTTTTTAAATTCTTTGCTAACTTTTACTGGAGTGGCTGGGTGTTTTCCCCCCCTCTATATTTTGAAAGAGCTTTTTTTTTTCCAGTCTGTGATTTTATAATTTGTATTTTAATTTTGTTCATAGCTTCCCTTTCCCCCCCTCAAGGGAAATAGCAGAGATAGTTAATTATGGCAGTCTTTTTCTTTTATGATTTTTACCTTTGAAGTTTTGCTTAGAAAGTCTTTCTCTACCCTTAAGATTATAAAAATGTTTAGGCTTGGCGCCTGTAGCTTAGTGGGCTAAAGTGCCAGCCACATACATCTGAGTTGGCGGGTTCAAATCCAGCCCGGGCCCGCCAAACAACAATGACAACTGCAACCAAAAAATGGCCAGCTGTTGTGGCGGGCGCCTGCAGTCCCAGATACTTGGGAGGCGGAGGCAAGAGACTCGCTTGAGCCCAGGAATTGGAGGTTGCTGTGAGCTGTGATGCCACAGCACTCTATCCAGGGTGACAGCTTGAGGCTGTGTCTCAAAAAAAAAAAA
>CAUYON010202017.1:0-12482 GCA_963573935.1 Arctocebus calabarensis
TTTTATTGTTGGGGATTCATTGAGAGTACAAGAAACCAAGTTACACTGATTGCATTTGTTAGGTAAAGTCCCACTCATACATGTGTCTTGCCCCCCAAAAGGTGTGTCACACACTGAATTTAATTCATTTTATTCATTTTACATTTTAATGAAATGTGAAAATTTCACTCATTGATTTTTTTTTTTTAACCTCTTTCTCTCTGTTTCATCTAAAATAACTGGACAAATGTAGAAATTTTGTATTATTTTTCATATTGTGCTTTTGATAGATTATCTTTTATAATCATTTTCTGATGCTATAAAAATGAATTGAGTAGTAAAAGTGTAGTATAAGAGTTTTGCTTTTCCGAAATAGGCTTTGTAGTTTAATAAAAAGTATTTTGCTTTACTAAAAGACAAATGTTTGAGGCTCAGCGCCTGTGGCTCAACGGGCTAAAGCACCAGCCACGTACACCTGAGCTGGTGGGTTCGAATCCAGCCTGGGCCTGCCAAACAATGACGACTGCAACCAAAAAAAAAAATGGCCGGGCGTTGTGGTGGGCACCTGTAGTCACAGCTACTTGGGAGGCGGAGGCAAGAGCCTCGCTTGACCCTAGGAATTGGAGGTTACTGTGAGCTGTGATGCCACAGCACTCTGTCCAGGGCGACAGCTTGAGGCTCTGTCTCAAAAAATAAAAAAAAATAAAAAAAATAAAAAATAGGCTCGGCGCCTGTGGCTCAATGGGCTGAGGCGCCAGCCATGTACACCTGAGCTGGTGGGTTCAAATCCAGTCTGGGCCCGCCAAATAACAATGACGGCTGCAACCAAAAAATGGCCGGGCGTTGTGGTGGGTGCCTGTGGTCCCAGCTACTTGGGAGGCAGAGACAGGAGACTCGCTTGAGCCTAGGAATTGGAGGTTGCTGTGAGGTGTGATGCCGTGGCACTCTATCCAGGGTGACAGCTTGAGGCTCTGTCTCAAAAAAAAAAAACAACAAAAATGTTTAAACGTAGAAACAATTTTTGGTGCCTTTTTTAAAAACCAGAGGTAAAAGTGTGTTAAAAGTGGCCTTATGATATTGCAATGATTTTAAGAATCTTAAAGTCTTCCCTGAAAATCTAGAAATACTCAAGAAAGAAATAAATGGAACTATATGGATAGTTCACAGTATTTGTCTTTGGTTTAATAAGTATTCATGATTTCATAATTAAACAGAAGTGTACAAGCATCTCATTATGCTTATGAGATGTCTGCTTTGGTTGTATAAAAATTGAAGATACATTTTATTAAGTCAAAATAGTTTCCTTGTTTTTCTCACATCATGTTAGAGTTGTTATAAGGATAATTCTATTTTTTCATGAGAAGGTTGAATTTAATTGTTTTTAAGTTGTTTTAATTGTCTGTGTACTCTTTCCCCCACCCCATACCCACTTTATAATAGTAAAATATGTATCATGTCAGGTGGTTTTTTTGGTCTTTGGAATGAAACATTTTCACAGAAAAAGTATTCTCATTTTATTGACTCCTCAGAATGATAAAGATGCTATGAGAAAGTGTTAAGTTTGGATTTTGTTATCTAGAAGAGTATTTTTTTTTTTACTGGCTTAGGTGGCCTAGACATGTCACTTAGCACTTAGAATTCTATAAATACTTTCGTATGAATTGGATTCTATAATCAAAAAGTTTACTTACCAAGTTACTGGTTGAGCCCATTATCATGTGTTACATTTTTCTTCTTTGTTTCCTTGGAGGCTGTTGTTGCACCAGTTGCTGTCAAAATGGACTTGCTTACTCAGATTCCTTCTCCCTTTCATATAAGTGATTTGATAATATGGTTAAGTGTAAAAATATAGATGTAAAGATACGTTTTTGAAAGAAGATATTTGCTTGTCCAAATAATGAAAAACCACTTGGAGTTTGTCTTTGGTCTCTTTTAAAAACACATTATTTTTCTGTAGTCTGTCTTTGTTTTAATATATTTTTGTAAGGTTTAACAATAAAAAACAAGAGTAAAGAGTGTTAAATTTTAAATGTCTATTTTAATTAGCAATGAAAAGTAGGTGGAATTTGGTATGTTGTTTCTTCTTATTCCTGATTTTATCACTTTTATTTCTTTTCTTATATTTCTATCTGAATGTTTCCTTTTGTAGGAAAGTGCTTCCTTGGCAGATAGATTGATACAGGTATAGTTTTGGTTTTATTTTTTTTTAGCATTTTATCTAACTTTACTTCTAAGGAAAGTCATAAAGCTAGAAATTCATATTTTAATGCATGCAATTTTACATGCATTTTTCCTAGGCATAATTTTTGGGATGATATGTATGGCTGTAAACTTAATTTTTTGATAACAGTATATTATCTTGGTTTATTAAAATAGACACCTTTTGCACGTTTTAAAGCTAACCTCATTTTAAAAAGTATTAAAAATGGCAATCAGTGGATTCTGTGAAATTAACCACTATTCCTTGAAAATTTTAGTCCTGCATGTGCAACTCAGTAATACTGCATGAATTAAATTTTTATTGACTGAAAGAAGAATTGTTCTTAAGATTGTCAGATGAATTTTTCATTTAGCTTCCCAAAATTTGCTGGAGTAATAACCAGCTGCTAGCTAATGATTACTTACGCTGTTCTATTCTCTGAGGTGACTTTTTTTTTTTAACATATCAAAGTAAATAACTAAGCCTCAAGAAGGCAGTCTTTCTTGAATCTATCCTAAATGCTTTACACACAAAAAAATTATGTCCTAAGGGACAAGTGACAAGAGCCCAGGAGGCTGAGGAAAACTACCTCATAAAACGGGAGTTGGCCACCATCAAACAGCAGAGTGATGAGGCCAGTGCTAAGCTGGAGCAAGCTGAAAATACCATCAGGAAGCTCCAGTACCAACAACAATGGGTAAGGAGTCTGGTAGTGCTTTTTCTCACCTTTCTCATCTCCCCTCCCTTGAAACCAGTTTTTTAAAAGCACAGCTTCTGTGCTGTTGTCTTAAATAATTTGTTTTTTTTGTTTTTTTTTTACTTTAATTGAACTCTTCTTCCATTTTATGTTCGGTAATATTTAGGGGTCTTATTGTGGCCCAAAGACTCCTTGTTCTAACTTTTTTTTCTGTCTACACAGTTTTGTTAGAAATAGATGTTGTTTTTTGTTTTCCTTACATAACATTCTAAGTCATAGAAAAAATAAGCAGTGTATATGAGACTTGCTTTTTAGATTTTAGAATTCTGTTTTCACAATAGATATCATTTTGCCAAGAATAATTTTAAAATTCTAACCTAGGCTAATTTTTATTCATTGTGCAAAGGAAATCTCTCCCAACCTATTGAACATAATATAATCATCTCACTTATAAAGCTTTGCTAGTGTGGCAACTTGTATCTTATGAAACATTATAGTTTAGACTTCCTATATCAAAAGATTGAATCATGAGTTAAGATATATGCTGACTTTTTTCAAAAGGAGGGGCATTATCAAAAAATAGCCCTGTAAACATTACATTAACTAACCTAGGGTATTAAACAGCTACTGATTATACAGCTAGTCTCAGGTATCTAGCAACTTAGACATCATTTTCCACTGGGAAATTCAAACTAGGGTGATCTAATCAGGAATATGAGGGTAAAAGAAAAGCCAACATTTTGTCTTTGAAAAGATATTTCTTGTTTCCGTTTTTTGTTCTTGTATTGTAGTTAAGAGATAGGCAGAAAAAATTGTGTCAAATCTAGGAGTCAGTCCAGGTCTGGAAGCCAAATAGAATGTTTGAGAAGTTGGACATTATTTTTATTCAGTAAAATTAAGAAACAGAATCATTTTCTGGGTACAAAAATTACAAAGCTAAACCAAAAAACAGACAATTGAAAGAGCCATGAATATGTTTTTTCTATTAGTTATTGAACATGCCTAAAAAAATGAACCAGAGAATGATAAAATAATACAAAAAGATGAAATCTTTTATATGAAATGTCAATAATATACAAGCATAAAAACAGAAAAACAGAATTATGGAGTATTTTGGGAATTAAGCTGAATTGAGTTAGTATAATGTGACTCTTTTTAAGAAGGAAAGACAACTATGTTTGCATTAGCATAAGCTATAACCATAACACATAGAATCATGAATTTTTTGCATTGTTTTGTGAAGAGTGAGACCTGTGAGTCCTTTTGAGACCTTAAAAGATTAGAATATAGGTTTATAAAGTTAACTGGGCAAGCAGAACAGCCATTGTTAATTAAGTGAACATATTACTGGAAGAAAAAAGTGACCATCTATCACTCAGTTTTTATTTATTTATTTATTTTGAGACAGAGTCTCACTATGTCGACCTCAGTAGAGTGCTGTGGTATCACAACTCACAGCAACTTCAAACTCTTAGGCTTAAGCAATTCTCTTGCCTCAGCCTCCCAAGTAGCTGGAACTACAACGCCTAACTGTGTTTTTCTTGTAGTTGTCATTGTTGTTTAGCAGGCCTGGGCTGGGTTCAAACCCACCAGCCCCGGAGTATATAGCCAGTGCCATAACCACTGAGCTACGGACGCCGACCCATATAGCTCAGTGGGACTATATGAGTTCTTCAAAACTCTCTTAAATTTGTATCCCAGCAGAGGGTATAGAGCTACCAAAATAACTATCCACCACTACTCTCTACTGTCAAATGTGGCATCTGATATGATAGAAAGTGCTTTGGGTTCCAATCATGGAACAAGATTCTAGTCTTGTTTGGCTGTGTGATTTTATATACCTGAAGACAGTTTTTTTCTCTAAAATGATAAAATAGAGCTACCTTGTCTTAGGTCTCTCTCCTTTGCTATTTATTTAATCTATGTGTGTGTGTATTTATCTATTAATTTTGAGATATTCTGTTTTGTCACCCTCAGTAGAGTGCTCTGGTTTCATAACTCACAGCAACCTCAAACTTCTGGACTGTAAGTGATTTTCTTTCCTCCGCCTTCCAAGTAGCTGGGACTACAGGTGCCTGCTACAGTGCCTGGCTATTTTTAAAGACGGGGGTCTTGCTTATGCTGGTCTTGAGCTCAGGCAAATTGCCCACCCACCTTGGCCTCCCTGAGTGCTAGGATTACAGGCATAAGCCGCTCTACCCAGCCTAATTTTTTTTTTTTTTTTTTTTTGAGAGAGTCTTACTCTGTTGCCCTGGCTAAAGTGCTGTGGTGTCAGCCTAGCTCACAGCAGCCTCTAACTCCTGGGTTCACTCAATCATCCTGGCTTAGTTTCCTGGGGGGCTAGGACTATAGGCACCCACCATAACACTAGGCTATTTTTTTATATTTTTAGTAAGAGATGGCTTCTTGGTCTTGCTTAGCTGGTCTTAAACTCTTGAGCTCAAAGATCCTTCCACCTTGGCCTCCCAGAGTGCTAGGAATGCAATTGTGAGCCATGGCATTCTCTTTCACTTTTAAAATGATCTTTATTAAAGTATAAAAGTTTTCTTTTTAACTGACACCTAATGTTAATTATTGTACATATTTATGGGTAATAATTTGATGTTTTCATATGTGTATACATTGTATAATGATCAAATCCAGGTGATTAGCATACCTATCACTTCAAACATTTATTATTTCTTTGTAGTGAGAACATTCAAAATCCTTTCTAATGCTATGGCGGGAAAAGATTGCTTAGGTCAGGAGTTTGAGACCAGCTTGAGCAAGAGTGAGACTTTGTTTCTACCGAAAATAGAAAAATTAGCCTGGCCTTGTTGCTACTTGGGAGGCTGAGGCAGGAAGATTACTTGAACCCAGGAGTTTGAGATTGCTGTGAGTTAGGGTGGCTGAGGCCATGGCACTCTGGCCTGGGGGACAGAGTGAGATTCTGTCTCAAAACCCCTCCCTGCCAAAATAATTCTTCTAGCTTTTTAAAAATATACAATACATTATTTCTAACTAGTCACTCCGCTGTGCAATAAACACCAGAATTTTTTCCTCCTATCTAAGTTTAACTTTGTACCTTTTGACCAATATCTTACCAGCCATTTGCCCCATCCCCTGCCTCTAATAACCATTGTTTTATTCTTAGCTTCCATGAGAGCAGCTTTTTTTAGATTTCAGACGAGTAAGATATATTTGTATTTGTGGGTCTGGCTTATTTCATTTAACAGAATGTCCTCTAGGTTCATCTGTGTTGTCACAAAGATAGAATTTCATTCTTTTTTAATGGCTGAATAGTATTCCCTTGGGTATACATACTACATTGTCTTTATCCATTCATCCATTGATGTCCACTTAAGTTGAGTCCATGTATTGGCTCTTATGAATAGTGGTGTACTAAATATGGGCGTGCAGGACCTCTTAGACACACGGATTTCATTTCTTTTAGATGTGTATCTACTCAATAGTGAGATTGCTGGATCTTATGGTTTTTTTTTTTTTTATTGTGGTAAAATACAAGGTGCACATAAAGTTTGTGTGCAATTTAAAGTTTCAACTGTTGCCAGGTGTGGTGGCTTACACATGAGGCTGAGGCAGGTGGATAGGTTCAGCTCATGAGTTCCAGACAGCCTGAGCAAAAGCAAGACCCTACCTCTACTAAAAATAGAAAAACTGAGACAGGAGGATTTCTTGAGCTCAAGAGGTGGAGGTTGCTGTGAGCTAGGACACCAGGTGACTCTACCCAGGGTGACAGCCTGAGACTCTGTCTCAAAACAAAACAACTATTTTAAATGCAAGGGAACTTTATGTTCACTCTGTATATGTAACATAAAAGTTTCCATTTAAGTATACAGTTGAGTAGCATTAAGTATGTTTAAGTGTTGTACGGCCATTATCATTATTGACTTTAAAACTTTTTCATCATCATCTCAAACCGAAGCTCTGTACCCGCGAAATAGATGATCTTCTTTTTCCCTCCCCTTAGCCTTAGCAACCTCTTTTCAACTTTTCTTTCTCTGTTTGCCTGTTCTGAGCAACTCATGTAAATGTAATCGTATAATATTTGTGCTCTTGCTTATGGCTTATTTCACATAGCATATTTTTGACGTCCATCCTTGTTGTAGCCTGTATCTGAATTTAATTAGTTTTTATGGCTGAGTAAGATTCCATTGTATTTGTATACCATATTTTGTTCATTTATTGATGGTCATTTGGGTTGTTAATTCCTTTTGCTATTGTGACTAACACTCCTATGAATATTGGTATATAAGTATCTTAGTGCTTGGTTTTATTTTATTTATTTTATTTTTTTAAGAGACAGAGTCTCATGTTGTCGCTCTCAGTAGAGTGCTGTGGCATCACAGCTCACAGCAACCTCTAGCTATTGGGTTTAAGCAGTTCTCTTGCCTCAACCTCCTGCCAGTGCCTGGTTTTAATTCTTTTGGGTCTATACCTAAAAGTGGGGTTGCTGGATTATATGCAGTACCATGTGTAATTTTTTTAGGAAGAGCCAGACTGTTTTCCACAGCGGCTATACCGTTGTATATTCCCATGTGCAGTATACAGAGGTTTCAGGATGTCACATGCCTAGGAACGCTTGTTATTATTTATTTATTTATTTTTGTAAGTAATAGCCATCTTCATAAGTGTGAAGCAGTATTCATTGTGGTTCAAGTCTTTTTTCAACTTTAAAATTCTTTCAATGCAGAGACGATATCAAAGAGATGTTTAAAGAGTTCTTTTTTCTTTTTTTGGCTCATTTCTCCATTTATTAGAATAATCACATTTGAAGAGGCACAAAGCACTTAAGTTTTACATAACTACAAAGTTATCACAAATCCCAAACTTTTTAGCCACAGATATCTTGCCTACTTTGTTTAAAGAAAAAGTTTTCAAAACATCTGAAGAGTTATTTTTTCACCCCAGTTTGGCTTATAGCTCTTTTTCTTTTACTCCAAATATTAGTAGTAGCTAATTTAGTCACAAGACTAAATTACTTATTTCATTTTTCATTATTCTGTAATTGACTGTCAAGATATTAGGTTCAATTTGTGTAAACACTTTGTGTTTTTCTCAAACTTATATAATATAATGTGGTAATCTTTCAAAGGAATGAATGTATTTATTCACTTGAAAAGGAAAGTGCAAGGTATTGTCTTAAGTGCAGAAAGTACAGTAGTAAACAAGAAAAATGAGGTCTGTTATTTCATGAAGTGCTGTTCTGGGTGAGACACAATTAAACAAGTAAATATAATTTCAGCTGGTGATAAGGACTATGAAGAGAAAAAAAGCAGCAGAGAGGTGCTTGAACTACATGCAGATTAGCTTCCCCAAGGAAGTAACATTTGAATAGATATTAAATGATATGAAGAAGGAGACTATTTGAAGATCTGGGGAGAAGCATTCCGGACAGAACATACAACTATTATAAAGGCCTTGACCAAGGAATAAGTTTGTGGTGATCAAAGAACAGAAAAATGGCTCAGCACCTGTGGCTCAATGGCCTAAGGCGCCAGCCACCTACACCTGAGCTTGTGGGTTCGAATCCAGCCTGGGCCCGCCAAACAACAATGACGGCTGCAACCAAAAAAATGGCTGGGCGTTGTGGCGGGCGCCTGTAGCCCCAGCTACTTGGGAGGCAGAGGCAAGAGACTCGCTTGAGTCCAGGAACTGAAGGTTGCTGTGAGCTGTGATGCCACAGCACTCTATCTAGGGTGACAGCTTGAGGCTCTGTCTCAAAAAAAAAAAAAAACAAAGAACAGAAAAATACATATTTATAAACTCCAGGAAAATGGAATTTTTTCGTGAAAAAAGATAAAATCTGGGCACAGTGGCTCCTGCCTTTAATCCTAGCTCTTTGGGAGGCTAAGAAAGGAGGATTGCTTGAAGTCAGGAGTTCAAGACTACCGTCGGGACTAGTGAGACCCTGTCTCTTACAAAAAAAAAAAAAAAAAGGCAGATATGATGAGTCACACCTATAGTCCCCAGCTACTCGGAAGACTGGATACAGGACAATCATTTGAGCCCATGAGCTGGAGGTTGCAGTGAGCTTTAATGATGACACCTCTGCATTCTGGCCTGGACAAAAGAGTAAGACTCTATCTCAGAAAAAAAGATACATAGTTGAGTAGCAAGTAGCAGAGATAAAATGGAATAATTTAAAAATAAGTAGAGAAAAAAGGAACAATGAGTAAGTGGATTAAATAGAAAACTAGCGAGATCATAGATTTTATTCTAACCATATTGATAATTATATTAAATGTAAGCATTCTAAACATACCAATTGAAAGATGGCTAAAAAGACAAAAACCTGTCTTTGAAAACCATCAATTTTAAATACAAAAACCTTGGCAGGTTATAAGTAAAAAGATGCACAAGCAGTGAGCAATTAGAGAAGAAAATTATGAAAAAAGTCCATTCACTGTAGCATCCAAAAAAATTAAATACACAGGAATAAATTTAACCAAGAAAGAATAAATTTAACCAAGAAAATGAAAGATTCATACACTGAAAATTGAAATATTATTTATTCAATCATTGAAAGAAATTAAAGAAGATGAAAATATCATCCGTGTTTGTCATTGGGAAGTGATTCAGTCCTATCAAACTTACCAAAATTCCTATGGTCTTTTGCACAATTTGAAAGCTGATCCTTAGATTTACACGTAATTGCAGGGGCCTTGAATAACCAAAACAGTCTTGAGAAAGAACAAAAAAGTTGTAGGACTCACACTTCTGATTTCAAAACTTAGTACAAAGCTGTAGTAATCAAAGCATGTAATACTGGCATAAGGATAGACACACAGATCACTGGAATATAATTCAGAGTCTAGAAATGAACCTATATAGGTATCTGTGGCCAGTTGGTTTTCAGTGGGGATGCTGAGACCATTAAATGAGGCAAGAAGAGTTTTTTCAACCAATAGTGCTGAGAAAACTGGATATTCTCATAAAAAGGATGAGATTGGACCCTTACTATATTCTATACTCAAAAGATTAAAATGCGCAAAGATTAAAATGTCCCTTTAAGCATTTTACAGGTTCCATGTCAGTTTTTCTAGGAAGTCCATACAAGCAGAAATGCTCTGAGTCAGACGGTTGAATGACTTTTCCTCTTGAGTGAGGGGTGGCACACATATTTGTGCTGGACAGCCTTTTTGGTTGAGACCAAGTGTCTTTGAGTCTAGCCTGTATCTAATTAAAAACTTTATGCCATACCAGTGACTGCTTATCATTTAGGTACATTGATTAAGCAATTTTGCCTGCTGTTTTTGGCTTAGATCAACATAAACCAGCAGGAATGTAGTAGTTAAATCTGGTGTGTGCTGAAATGAGTGCCCTTTGAAGTTCTTTGGGCCTGTATATATACTAGGGAGTACTTACTGGAGACCAAGACAAGTTTGCTTCTGACCTTCTCTGCCTCTTTTGTAATTCTAGAGAGAAGATGAAAAAATTACGTAGTAGTTTTTAAGAACCAAGGACTTGGTATGAGGAATATAAACCCATCTTATCTAGATTAAACACATGAATAAATGTTAATAAAATAAAAACTACCTCTTTGTCACTAGAAGTTATAAATTCTTCCAGACAATTTTAGAAACGTGTTTGTTTCAGCTTCATATAGATATTGCCCACACCTGATTTGCAGAGTGGGTATTTTTTTTTCCAATGGTAGCTAGTTGATATAAATCTTTCTAAAAATCCAAATCCAAGTAAGTTGGTAACTTATTATGTATTAAATAACGTGGTAAACTTTTAAGCTGTTGGTCACTATTCTTATAATTCTGGATATAAGTTTTCTTTCAAAACAAATTTTGACCTCAGTCTAAAGATCTAATGTTTTGCTTTCATATGTAATCGTATTTTCTTTTCAGCTTAAATAATAAATGAGGGATCACTTTAGTGGAAGGGAAATAATTGTTTTGTTTTATTTTTTTGAGACAGAGTCTCAAGCAGTTGCCCTGGGTAGAGTGCCTTGGCATCATCATAGCTCACAGCAACCTCCAACTCGGGCTTAAGTAATCCTTTTGCCTCAGTTTTTCTATTTTTCGTAGAAACAGGGTCTAGCTTGAGCTCAGGCTGGTATTTAGAGAAGTTTTCTGAGCTCAAGCAATCCACCTACCTCGGCCTCCCAGAGTGCTAGGATTACAGGCATGAGCCACTGTGCCTCACCAAGGAAGTAATTGTTTTCTTAACATTAACAAAAATATTATCGCAATTAATCAGACGTAAATTCTATCTTAAAGGATGTATTTAATTTTTCACATACTGGGCACAAATCCCATGAAAATGATATATTTTAAACAAATTTAGTGTAGAAATCCTTAAGTAGTAAATCTTATTGATTTTTTTTTTTTTTAATGCTTCTTAGAAATACATGGTAGGGAGGATTACCAACATCGTTTGGGAGTCATATGTTGAGATATGTTGAGGGAGAGCAAGGTAAAACTTTTTGTTTTATTTTTTCTGTTATAATTTTGTGGAATAGAAACCCATTCTGGAGTTCTAGCCTTGTACAAGAAAAAATATTTTAGACAACTTTAGGGATACAAATGTACCATCTTCCTATATTGTCATAAATTTTGTTTATTTTTGGAACAAAACCGTTACTTCTTGGAAAAGTGTTTCAAGATTGCTAGATGGGCATTTGAGTGAAAATAGTTTTAGCTATTAATTTTATAGATTACTTATGTACCATTCAACTCCTACTCCCTATATTTAACATAAATTATATATTTAATGTAAGGGTTTGTTAATAGCCGGGCGTTGTGGCGGGCGCCTGTAGTCCCAGCTACTCGGGAGGCTGAGGCAGGAGAATCGCCTAAGCCCAGGCGTTGGAGGTTGCTGTGAGCTGTGTGACGCCACGGTACTCTACCGAGGGTGATAAAGTGAGACTCTGTCTCTACCAAAAAAAAATAATAATAATAAATAATAATGTAAGGGTTTTGTTGTTAAACCAAGAGCTAACTACCTAATTCATTCAGTAAATACTGTGTGCTCACCTACCTGTGAAAAAAGTTTGGTTCTGTTAATATAGTAGTAAATCAAACTGTCTTTGGCATTGCTTGTGAAGTATTTAGAGAGATACACATGTAAAAAATTTATTGCACATTTAAAAAAATTACAGTTGTGATAAATATTGCAAAAGATAATACAGGGTTCAGTGAAATGCATGGGTTTCTGATAAGAACATACAAATCACATAGGAGGCATTATTGACACATATAGACAGTCCTTTTTCCTATTTGGATATTTCATTTAACACAAGAAGCTTCTCTAAATACAGATATTTTTCACTATATCATTCAGACATTGAATGTAAGAATTGTTTCTTTTGTTTTTTTTTTTTTTTTTTTGAGACAGAGCCTCAAGCTGTCACCCTGGGTAGAGTGCTGTGGCATCACAGCTCACAGCAACCTCCAATTCCTGGGCTCAAGCGAGTCTCTTGCCTTCGCCTCCCAAGTAGCTGGGACCACAGGCGCCCGCCACAACGCCCGGCCATTTTTTTGGTTGCAGCCGTCATTGTTGTTTGGCGGGCCCGGGGGCTGGATTTGAACCCGCCAGCTCAGGTGTACATGGCTGGCGCCTTAGCCCATTGAGCCACAGGCGCCGAGCCACTTT
>CAUYON010202019.1:0-13257 GCA_963573935.1 Arctocebus calabarensis
GCAGGTGCCTGTGGTCCCAGCTACTTGGGAGGTGGAGGCAAGAGACTCGCTTGAGCCCAGGAATTGGAGGTTGCTGTGAGCTGTGATGACACAGCACTCTATCAGGGTGACAGCTTGAGGCTCTGCCTCAAAAAAAAAAAATTATCTGAAGTGGACGTAGTATCTTCCTGAAAGGGTAGCCTATGAATCCCATTTCCTAATTGGTGATGCTTTCTAAGAAGAGACAATATGGAACACTAAAAGAGTAAAATTTTGCATCTAGAACACCTGCACTATTTATGGTCTTAACCCTCATTATTTGGGGTCAGATATATATTTTATATATGCATGTCTTATATATATATATGTATATACAAATGTAATATATAACATGTATAATCAGACAGTTAAATTAGCGCTAGTGACCATATCTATTTTTAAATTCTATAATTTTGAGAGGGCTCTTATGTTAGGAATAGTTTTCATAAATGAAATGTTTATTTACTACAGATTGACTATGTATATATCTCAATTTTCATAAAAGGAGCATAATTAGGCAGAAAGGAACTATTAAAAAATGGCAAATGAGAGAAAGACAATGTCTGCCTATCACATGTCCTCTGTATAATCTCCTTGGCCTTTAAGGAGTATGAAGAAAGGGGGAAAAGAAAAGAAAATCATGAAGGCAAGCATGAATTTAGCCCAACTAGAGAATACTGAAATAATAAAATCTGCCAAGATTAGTAGAACATCACAGTTCATGGACTGTTATCATAAATGACAAATTTATCTTAAGTAGAAGAGTAAAAACTCTGAATCAAAGCAAAATATACTCTGTACTGTAATCAACATATCTAACACATCCTTGGAAAACACAATAATGAAAGTAATTTTTTCATGTTTATGCCTATAATCTGTACATTTATATATAACTTTTAAGAGTATTCTTCTGTCTTTCTAAAATATTCAATGTCTCACAGTTCATAAAAGATGTAAATTTATATTTAAAGAAATCAATTACATGATTTCAATATATAAAATGTTATCACACACTAAGTCTAAAACTTCTTTAGTTACAATAAAATAACATTATTAATCAATTGTTCGATAGTGATATGGATGGTAGTTTTAAATGTAGAAACTTGTTTTTCTCTGCAAGTTAGATACTAGTTACTGTGTTTATATCCATTTGACATATTACCATATCAGCTATGGAATAGCAATAATTCTTTTAGTGATCATGCTTAAATAATTCTTTCAGTGATCATGCTAAGAGCTTGGGCAAGATGTCATTCTATTTGGGTGACAAATTTAAACGACCTTACATATGAGGAACCACAGTATGGAACTGTGTTAAAACCCAAACTAATACCGATATTAATGCTAATAACAATTTTAGAAGATTACATGCATGAAATGCTTACTTTCTCTAAAAGTTAAGTGAAATGATTTACATTTGAAAGTCTCATTTAATTTATTCATCATAATAGCTCATGTAGTTATCAATTCTCTTCTAATAGATGAAGAAACTGAGACTTAGGAAAATATGATTAGTTGTCTATAGTCACTCAACTATTAATAATTAGTGTCCACGTCTGGATTCTGGATTCAGGTCTAGTTCTCTCAAAATCCTCTATAACTAGATCATGACTTCCTTTGATTCTCAAGGAGCTTGTTGGCAGAAATTGAAGCAAAGAGAAGTTTAAGGGCTTGTATAAGGTCTGCAAATAGGCAGAGTTGACAATGAAACTATCCACCTAAGTTTTATGTCAATTGGTTTATAATTTTATTTTTTATTTCATTTATTTATATTTTTTTTTAATGAGAAATAGTTTAACCTTTTCACCCTTGGTAAAATGCTGTGGCAACATGGTTCACAGCAACCTCAAACTCTTGGGCTCAAGCAATTCTCTTGTCTCAACCTCTCTAGTAGCTGGGACCATAGGCACACATCACAATGTCTGGCTATGATTTATGATTTTAAATTATTAGACATTGTATTCTCATGTGTCACATTCTTTATTTCATAAATGTTAATGGGAATTTTTCAAAGATTAATGAAAAATTATATGGGGAACAGAAAAAATAAAATAAGCAATAGTCTACTCATTTATAATGTTCTCTCAATATTTAAATATATTTTTATTATTTTCTTATTAATTTGCCAGTTGATGATTAAAACTTAAGTGGTAATCTATTGAAGTAGATGGGATTTTTTAGTTAGCTGGCAGCTAAGTCAATTGTCTTAAATGAGTTAATACAGGTGAAGAGCAATCAGTAAATATTAGTGTTATTTTTGTGATTTTCATAATCCAATTGAGGTTTTGATGCCGAATGTCTGTCCTCTACTTTTTGTTCTGTTCAAGACCAGGAAAGTAGCTTCAAGGAAGAAAAAAGTGCAATATTTTAGCTTCCAACTCATTTTTTAATTCAATTTCTAAGTTATCCAACAAAATTAGATCTTGGCTTTGCAGTAAAACAAAGATTTTCTCAATCCAGCAGGGCGAGTTTCCTAACTCTGAACACACTACAAATCTGGGGTGTTAGCCTTCCTCTTTGGGGGTAAGTCTGCAAATAAATTTAGATAGCAGAGGCACTGGTAATAGCTCACATGTATCCTAAGGGGAATTTTTATTAAATGATTGTACTTAATTTACAATATTACAATACCTTGAAAGTTACAAAACCCACTCAATTTTGTGCTTAAAATGCGTAGTTTAAAAATGCACACACACATCACAGAAGCATTTGTTAGAGGGGAAATTCTCTCAGAGGAAATCCAACTAAATTTCTGATAGGCTGCCAAGAAAACTTGCTACTCTGTCTTACCTTGTATGGTCCTTATTTCCTCTACTAGGATTTTCTTTCTAAATTGTCAGTGTTTGTAAGGTATAGTCCCATCTGTAGTTGAGTCCTTTGCCCAGGAGATGAGCCCTGTATCCCTACATTGTACCCAATAGTGAGAGCCCCCTGAGACCCATCCACCTTTCCTGAATTTAACTGTATTTTTCTCTCTGGTAGGCCTAGAGTTGTTCTGCAATTTTCAAATTGGTACTAAGTACATGGGATGCTTGATTTTCCATTCTTGAGATGCTTTACTAGGGATGGAGCTGAAGATCGTTCTCCTTAGTAAAGGATTTTCTAATAAATTCCTGAAGAAAAATGAGGCCAAACAACACAACTCTATAAAAAGCTACCTCATCTTCTTTAGGAAGTCTCTCAAGAGGCACTTTACAATTTTTCATACAATCAAAATTCTCAGAAGAAATAAATGTATCTTTGTTCAATTTTTAGACTTTCTTATTAAGTGTCAGATTAAAAAGAGAAGCAGTAGAGTATCAAAAGAGAAGAAGCACATTTATAAATTGGTAATTATTTGGTACTTCTAGACCCAAAAGAAAATTATTTTATGAATAGGCAAAAATATGGTTGCATTTTTAACTGCATTTTCAATGAGCAAGTCTTGTATTTCTTTTCAGAAAATACGACTCAGTCAACACTGCAGTAAAGCCAATTGTCAAGAAAAAACTTGCTAAAGGTTTGATAATATGACCTAGTTGGCAGCTCTTAAAGTCTGTATTGGAAAATCTGGTAAGATTTACCTTTAGGTATTATAAGTAGTACTTGGTCTTTCATGATATTAGGATAGAAAGTTAGATATTGGTTTTGTAGGCTTTCAAAAGTAGCAACTATGTTTATATTTTCTACTGGTTATCTTGAAGGCTGACTATAGTTTGAATTCATGGCAATATTGCATTTAAAAAAATGATATCTATGAGATTTTTGTTTGATTTTCACAAAACTGGACGAGAAATCTAAAGAAATTTGAATTTATGTCCTTGTTATGCCCCAGAAGGAACTTTCTGAAAAGAAAAAATAACAGGAAAATACTAATTTTATATATTCCAAGGTTACTCTGATTCTTGTTGGGCATTAGTCCAAATACTTTACTTAAAACATTTGCTAGAATTTCTCTCTCCCCACACCAGCTTACTCAAAGGGACATTGTGATCTACCAGTAATTTATTATTGTAGGTAATAACCTGTTTACTCCCCAAGCTATGTCACATTGCATGACTTTCCTTTTTTCAAACAATAAGAATTCTTTAAGAGGAGGTCAACATTTTTATATGAGTAATTAATCATTTTAAATAGCTTTTTTTTATTTTCTTAGAAATGCAAAACTGGGTGGAAAAATAAGTAGATTTGTAGATTAAGGAAAAATAATATTCTTTCACTGTTTTTAATGTATTTATCTATGATTTAAAAAAATACATTGTATAGTTTATATTTTTATTGAAAATGTCCAATCTCTCATTCCTTTATTAGTCTTACTTGGTTAGTTCCTATCACCTTGCATAGCAACGCAACACATAATAATATAATTAAGTTTATTCAATCATGGAATTTCAGAATTAGAAAACAACTCAGTTTCTTTGTCCCAACCTCATCGAAAGAGCATGAGACGTAGAATTCAGGACTGTGATGAGGAAGAAATTTTAGAAATGTACTCCTAAGTACATGGAAGCAACTTATTTGACTTTAGGAGATAAAATTGAATTAAAATGGGGAGTTTAATGCTTATTGAATTATGCAAAGATAGCAGAGTGTGATTCGTGGGCCGTCTTGTCTAGTTGTACACAACCTAAGACTATAATTCTGGTGACCACAAAGCACCAAAAGAATCTCAGTCCCTCTGAGTAGTACTGGAAGAGGGTATTGTTTTATGTGGGTCATTATCAAAGTTTTGAGATACACGAAAATCAAGTAACATAAAATCCACACAGCTGGAAACATATGAAGCCCTCCCAGCAACACCAATAAGTTTAGCAAGTTGAAACTTGCACAAGTGAATCAGAAAGGATGCTGTCGAATAGGCGAATAGGTTTCTTGGAAACAAAATAATGGACCAGAACAGCCTGCCTTAAAACTTTCATAGTGACCTATGTATTGTTCTTGGAAGGCAGAAAATAAACTTCTGATACTCACTATGTTTATAACCTTGACTTCAATCTATAACTTTTGATATTGACAGGGTTCAGGGAATACTCCCCTAGAACATGAAAGATTGTTATTTGAGAAAAAAGAAGAAGCACAAAAGATACTCTTTGACCTCTGGCTCTTTCTGCTGAAGCAGGTTAAAAGACTCTCATTCATACCTGTAAAGACCCAGAAGAAAGGAGCATCTTTAAAGATACGTGGAGACACAAAAGAATCAGAATAAACAGGCCTTCCTCCTTCCTAAGTTCCCCCAATTCATTACCATTAGCTCATAACTCTTTTGTCTAATCAGGTTTTTGCAAGACTGCCCACATCCATAAATCTAATATAAAAATACACATCTCCTTGTTTATCTGGGTTTTCATATCCGAAGCCTCCCACGTCATGTAAAACTTACGTTAAATAGATTTGTATGCTTTTCACTTGTTAATCTTTTTTTTTTTTTGCTATAGCCATGAGTTTAAAGATGAAACAGATACTTCTTTTCCCCTACAATATATTTAAAAGTTTGAATAAAGTTTATTCAGAGGACTTAATTTTACCAATTCCCCTTCCCCCTTTCTTGGATGTACCAAATCTTTAATATAGTAACTATAGCTTCTATAATTTCAAACACATCCATTCTTCATATCAAACCAAAGATACTAAAACAGGAGACAATTGAAAGATAGTTCGTAGCATTTGTAATGTTTATGTATGTGCAGACTCTATGTAATGGTATGAATATATTTTTAATCTTTTTTCCTTGATAAGTTCATAACATACAGCTGCTGTTGAGGCAGTATTGACACTAGTCCCAGGCCAGCTACTAAGAGAATCTCTGCTCTAGGCACCGGGGACTCCCGGAGCTCACTAAACCAGGCAGGCTGCCACAGAGAGTGTGATGTTTGCTGCACAACAGGGAAACTGGGTTTGAAATCTTTATAATGAGTGTTTGTAACAGGAAATTCCCCTGATGTCTATTTTCTTTCAGGTAATGTTCTTTTAATTGTTACAAAATTCTCATATCCAGTTTCTCTGTGGTGGACATTGCAACAAAAAGGAATTGTGAAGAAAATGAACATAAAAACTTTTTTTTTTTTTTAAACGAGCTCAGCAACTTGCCCATTCCTTTAGAAACACTGAATTGAATCTGGCATTGACTTGGTCCTTTATTTATGGTATTTTGCTTCAAGTTAATATTTTAGGTTTTGATCTTTGGCAACTTATCTAAATTGTAGAGAGGTCCTAGCCAATTTCAAAATTAAAGCAATGCAGGCAGATGTGTATGTTAAAGGCTGTGATTATTTTTTCCTTTATCCACGTTTGATTAAATGAGGTGCTATAGAAGCAGGGCCTTTACAGACTCACAACTCAAAGCATGGTCCTTTGGCCAGCAGTGCTGATATCAATCAGGGATTTTGTTAGAAAATTTTGCATTTCTAACAAAATTCCTGAGTGATGTCAGCACTGCTGGCCAAAGGACCAACACAGGTTATGACAGGGTTAGTTGTGCAGAGTTGGTGAAGCTCGGTGGTGAGCTGTGCCCACACTCACCAGCTCGGCCCAACTAACCCTGTCATAACCTGCATTTCAGCAAGATCTTGGGTGATCCAGGCAATCCATATGCACTTTCCTCAGTCACATGTTTCTTAGATCCTTGTATAATAACCACATTTAGGTTTATATGCAAGTCTGCATTAAGTTTACAGAAACATACCAGTTAGATGGTCGTAGGGGAAGGAGGCCGCAGAGAATAACGGAGACATGTTTCTGCACCTAAATAATGTCTGTAGGTGAGAGCAACATTTCTGGAAGTGAAGGAAAAATTCTCTTCCTCGCTTGGGCAGATTCCTAAGTGAAGGAACTATAATAAACCAAGAGGAGGAATGTTTATTGTATAAGAAGGAAGGACTTTTTTTTTTATGTTGATGATTGCTGCAATAATTGCTTTATATATTTTTATGGAAAAAATACACTCTGATTATATATTTTAGAAAAATGCGGGATAACTGTTGAATCATTACCTATGGAAAAACTATCTTTAGGAAACAGAATGAGAGGGGAAGGGAGGAAGAAAGAAACATATGTGAAATATGACCTTGAAGGGAGGTGACATTCAGAAAAGGCACAAAGACTTCAGCTTTCTCTCGAAGGATGCTACTTTCAATCATCCCCGAGTAATGAAAATATTTCCCATAATGAAAAGCTTTTCACAAAACTCACATTTTTAATAATATGCTGTTTTCAGTGTCATGAAATTATATATTTCAATTAAAACTCATAGATAGCTTTTCCTATGATCTGTGAACTCAATGAATCACTGGTAAGTTCTATTAAGTCCGTATTATATATATATATAATTATTGACCATCCAGATATAAGAAATACTTCCTTTCTCATGATGGATTTTCTTAAAAAATAATCTAAAAAATTGCTGACTGTGATAACAATTAACTAGAGCACTTTGAGGAAAAGAGTTTCCTAGTTGCAATGTCTTTAAATACTGGGTATAAGACTAATGAGCTGTTATGGGGGATTCATGTTTGTAAAATGAGCTACCAGCTGATAATTAGTGGAGCTGTACAACACCCTGGTGAGATAGGTATGTTTTATTCCTACCATTGTACAGAGGCAAAATGGCATCAGAGAGCAATGGAGTGTGTGGCCTCAGGGAACCCAGAAAATCAGCATCAGCAGAAAACATTAACTTTTCTGAGAAATCCACTGGTGTGCAAAGTAACCATTTACTGGCAGCTTGATTTTGGTGGAGTTACTTGGCCTACTTGGGCCTTACTTTTCCTCATCCATAAAAAGGGAAGAGTCATAGTATTTTCCTCAAAGTTTTGTTATTAAGATTAAATTGTTTCATTCTTACCAAACACTTAAATAATAACCTGGCCTATGATGGCTCAACAATTGATATCTAGGAATTATTGGCTATATGCCTTTCTGAGTGTGGGGATATAAAAGTGAAAAAAGAAATCCCTGCCCTTGTGAGCTTACATTCTGGTCATTAGCAGAATGATCTCCCAGCTGATGGATGCCTCTGTAAGAGTCTTTCTTATAAACAGCAGAAGTATCGGGTAGACAGTTAGAACCTCTGGCTTTCCTGGGGGACAGAGGGCACATACTGCACTTGGTGCCCACCTTAATCCTGCCCTGAGCAAGTCTGCATAAGAATGCGGGGAATCCCTGAGCCCACAGGCCAGGCAGCCCAGGTACAATAGGATTCAGGAAGCGCCCTAGAATAACCTAAGGCCAATTATCATGTTGGTAACTGTCCCCATGAGGTCTGCACCATGAGGAGAGCCCAATCCAGATGCTGTAAAAGAAGACCCAAGACCATAACCAGGGCCTTTTTGTCACGAGGTTTCTTGGTTGTCTGTGGCAAAGGCATCTTGCACTTTAAACATCTATCTTGTTCTTGATCTGTAAACCTATCTTTCTCTTCCTCGATAAACTTTGTTTAGTGCTTGCCTTGCTTTTGGTGGGTCTGGTCATTCATCAGTCAAGAGCACGCCAAGAACCCAGAATACAGACAGCTGACTGAACCCAACAGAAACAGAAAGACTCCAAGACTTTCTTCCTCTTTTTCAATTTTTTGAAGGTGTTTTTACACTAATTAGATGACTTCTTGGTTTCATGAGAATAAGTTCTAAACAAAGATAATTTTACTATTTAGGCTAGTATGTGGTGAAAAGGAAATAGCTATGTTAGATCCAGATGGAGGTTGGAAATAATCTTTTTTCAGGGACTCAATCTAATGGGGAGTCTGATGCAAACATCAATAACTCTAAGCCAGATTAATTTTGCTATATGTAATTGTTTTTCATTATAGCAGCCCAGCCAAACTAACAGACTAAGAGAACAAAAGAGCAAGAGAAAGGGCAGAAAAAGAAGGAAGAGGGAGGGAGGATGGATGAAGGAAAGAGAGAAGAAATTATGTCAATAACGTACACAATGTGAGGGTGATGTGAAGGGCTCAACCACAACCTGAACTTCATATTAGAATGGAAAACAATGTAATCTAAACATTCCTACCCTTATGTTAATCTGAAATTAAAAAGAAAAAAAAATTGTGAACAAACGGGTAAGGAGATCGCATCTCGGCCTTTTGGCTATGATCAAGTGCAAAAAAGGGTAAGGAGAAAGGAAAGAAAAGAGATAAGGAAAGGGTGCTGTGGCTTTAATATTTGTTCCCACCAAAACTATGCTAAAATTTAATTGCTATAATTGAGTATTCAGAGGGGGTCCCTTAAGAAGTGATAAAGCCGTGAAGACTATGACTTCATGGGTGGGATTAGTGCTATTATCAAAGGGCAAGTTCGGCCCCCTCTTTCCCTTCTATACCCTCCCTCTCTTCTGTCCTGGGAGGAACAATATTTCTCCCTTGTGGAGAAAGCAGAATTCAAGGCAACACCTTGGAAGCAGGATGGGTCTCTCCATCAGATGCCAAACCTGGTAGCCCCTTAATCTTTCCAACCTCTGGAAACACAAGAAATAAATTTATGTTCTTTATATATTACCCCACCTTAGATATATCTATTATAGCAACAAAAAATGAATTAGACAAAGGGTGTATTGGCTATTCCACTGGATGTTTCATATTCTATGTCTACAAGACAGTGGGTATCATTTTGAGAGTGAACACTGGGAAGCTGGGAGCAGATGGGGTCTTAGTTCTCTCATTCTAAGGGTAGTGGCCTCTGTTGAAGAAAAGCATTTTAGTTAAGTAAATTAGAAAATAGAAACATAATTTTGTAATTTATATCTGACTTTCCTTATTAAAGTGCATTTTCATATTTCAACTGCATCCACTCGAGTTAAAGGAAAATGAAAGGCCATTTAAGTATGAAAAAAAAAGTAACTAAAAATTAGGAAGAATAATTAGCTGAATGGGAAATACTTTTACTCATTATAACCAGGAAAGTAATATGCTTCCTTTTCTATATATTCCTCTCAATGTACACATAGACAAACTCAGAGACCTCTCTATCTCCATAGAAGATAATGATGGGGTCTTAATTATTACACATAATTATGATGTGAAGAATATTACTTCCTGTGATAAAGTATTGTTAAAAAATACACATGCAATTAATTTCACTAGACCCACAGAGAAAATTGCAGTTATCTGAAGGATGGAATAACAATAGAATAATATATCTATGTAACAGTTTAAACATAAACATGCTGGTATTTGTTACAGTAGCTAGATCTGTAAGAGATTCTCTCTCTGGATCCTTATTTTACATCTGAGGAAAAAGAACTAGGAAAGATCCGAGTCACACTCAAATCTTTGAACAAATATACTAGTGCTTTTTTCTTATATACTATGATCTCTGAGAAAATGTTATGGATAATAATAGCATGTTGTTTTACCTGAAATATTTATAAACACTTCATAAACCAAATAGCTTAACTTTGTGATTTACAGATAACACACTTAAAACAATGAGAAACTAAAAAAGAATAGCATATATTTCTAAGAGAGTGGTAGGAAATCAATTACTTTTAGATTAATTATAGGTATAGCAATACATAGTAACTTTGATTAAAAGGAAAATTAAGGTTTAAACACCATGATGCTGATATTAAAGAATGAAGAGAATATAAGCATTTCAATGATCCAAGGATTATTTCTCCAATAGTTTTTGATCATTTATCTATCTTATTAATAGTTGGTACTTCAGCAGATTAGCTCAGATTACTTTTACCTGTTCCCGTTCCCATCCTCTATCTTCTGTGTGTTTTGGTTTTAAAAGCTTGTACCTATGACTGACCATCTTTAGAGACCTAAACGTATGCTTCTGGAGCTACTTACGGAGAACCAGAAGGGCCCAAGACTTTTTCTGCGTGCCAAACATGCATTTTCAGTAATACCTGCAGGCAATGATTGACTGGAGTCAGGCAGACCAGTCCAGCCCCTTTACCTTAATAAAATAAACTCTGAGATGTAATTTATAATCCAGAGCTTCCCATGGTCACATTGAGTTTGATTGGAAGCACCTCCCTTCACAAATCCTGCTGCCCCATTCTCTGACAGTTTTCTAGGAGCTTTCTTAGTTAATCACTTGTACAAAAATACTCATCTCAGGGTCTGCCTTTGGGAAGATGAATACTAAAGCTATTTAAAACCTATCCATGCATCCGACCATCCATCCGACCACCTATCCATCCATTCATATTTATTTGGGGCCGGCACCCTACTCCTTGAGACACAAGCACCACCCACCTTTTACATTTTTTCATTAATCTGACATGTTTCAATCATGTGTCTCAAGTAAGAACTTAAAATGGGAAAGTAAGGAAATTACATTTTTCCCCCTATGCACATATGAGAGAATATTTGTGTCCCCAACATTAGATCACATGTATATATACTTTTTTGTATCTTGCTTTGCCTACTGAATAATATTTGATTCCTAAGGAAGAAAGAAGTTAGCAATTTTATTTATTTATTTGAGACAGACTCTTACTGTGTCACCCTGGGCAGAGTGCCAAGATATCATAGCTCTCTGCAACTTCAAACTTCTAGGCTGAAGCAATCCTCCGGCCCCAGTTTCCTGAGTAGCTGGGACTAGAGGCTCCTGTCACGTCTGGCTAGTTTTATTTATTTTTTTTTAGTAGAGACGAGGTTTTGCTCTTGCTCAGGCTGGTTTCAAACT
The DNA here is from genome assembly GCA_963573935.1 of Arctocebus calabarensis. Lineage (NCBI taxonomy): Eukaryota > Metazoa > Chordata > Mammalia > Primates > Lorisidae > Arctocebus > Arctocebus calabarensis. The sequence goes on from CAUYON010202019.1 coordinate 11,631, forward strand.
CTTGAACTCAAGAAACCCACCTGTCCCGTCCTCTCAAACTACTAGGATTACAGGCAGGGGCCACAATGCCCAGCCAGAATTAGCACTGTAACTGAGTTTCATTGTGCCATAGTTATAAGTTATTATAAATTTTTATGATATTAAAAATACCTAGCTAGAATTTGAAGTCATAGAAGGAACAAGTTTTACCATCGGCAATCATTTTATATTCTCTCTGAAAGGTTTTGATATCCTAACATCTTTGATTGGTTGCTTATACATTATATATTTTAGTGTAAAAGGGTAATTATTTGGTTTATACATAATTCCCATGCTATTGTTTTCTGATTCTATGTTGTATTATTCGTCAAGTATTTCTCTAGTCCTTACATAAATAATTTTTAATACTGATTTAGTAGTTTTCATCTTTAGGTCTGTTTATAATTAATCTTTGCAACCAACAAGAAGGAGTTGATATCTTTATTTTCAAATTATAAATGTGAAGCCTAGGACCATAGGATGATTAATTGACTTTTCCTGGCCACGAGCATAATGAGTCAGAGTGAGAACACGAATTAGAAATCCTTGGTGTCCACCTCCATGTTTAGTCCATTAGCACTGGATTATTGCCATTTTCTTACAAAATAAATCCCTTCATAACATGATCTATTCCGTCATTAAAATAGAATTTAAGTAATAATGCCAAATGACACACATTTAATAAATATGAATATTACATTTAATTACTATCATTTAGACTCTTAGAGATTTCTAAGATTTTGATTGGATGACTGCTGTTCCCTTTTCATTGAATTTTACAAGTATTGTCCTTACTTGCAAATTATATTTCAACCCCAAATGTGCAAAGTATAAATGATTATACAAAGAGAAAGTAATTTTTCTTTACATAAACTATAACCTTTATAAGACACAGAGAAACATTTTGATTCTGAAAAGTTAATTGTATATTTGTGTGTGTTACTTTTGAAGTGATCATGAATTTTGACTGCCAGAGATCTATCTATTTGAACTAATTTAAATAGAATGAACACATATAATTTTTGTGACAGCATGCTACAGGTTATAACATTTGAAAGGCTAGCTGAATGGATTTCTGAGCACGTACTAGTCAGACTAATTTGCAGAATCTGTAATCCAATTTACACTCAGTAAATGTCTCCTTTCCTAGGCTGTGGATTTATCCACGTCAGTTAATGATAATGACAGTTTCCACTGACTACACAATGTTGAAATTACTAGAGTACCAAAAATGGATACAGCTATGCTACTAAGATACCTCACCTTTTACCAAACCTAGTTTATTGGGAAAGAGAGAAAAAAGAAAGGCAGGTTTTATAGTTTGAATGTTTGTCCTATCCTACACTCACGTTGAAATTGAATTGCCATTATAATAATATTAAAATGCAAAACCTGGCTCAGCGCCTGTGGCTCAACAGGCTAAGGTGCCAGCCACATACACCTGAGCTGGCGGGTTCGAATCCAACCTGGGCTCGCCAAACAACAATGACGGCTGCAACCAAAAAATGGCCGGGCGTTGTGGCGGGCGCCTGTAGTCCCAGCTACTTGGGAGGCGGAGGCAGGAGACTCGCTTGAGCCCAGGAATTGGAGGTTGCTGTGAGCTGTGATG
>CAUYON010202024.1:0-12931 GCA_963573935.1 Arctocebus calabarensis
GGGGCACTATGTGCTGACTTCATATACAATCTGAAATATTTTCATTGAACTATTTAACACAGTTACCTTACCCTTCAGTGCATCTTAGAAGGGTACAAGTGAAAATTACTAAAGGTAGAAATAAATGTTGACATGTGTATCTTTCATGGAATCCTCATTTCTAATAAATCCAATAATATAATTTCCCCATACACACCCCAGGAAAACATACCTACTTTAAAAACTTTCCCTAGCCTGCCTTCTACTTTTTTTCATCATTATAGTAAGTAAACTATAAGTTTTTTCATTATGGTCCTTTGAATATTATACAAATTCATATATGCATGCCTAAATATAAACTCAATATATATTTCAATCAATGTATAATGAAAGAAAGATATTGATATTTTCAAAATGTGCTATAATTCTATACCTCCACTTGCGCAAATTCTTTGGGGGAATCATTGTTCCTAAGAATGCCCATTTAATTTTTAAGAGGATGTTATTCAATTTCTTATCTGTGTGAGACCTTTAAGATATTACATGTAACATTCATATTATTATTATTATTATTTTGTAGTTTTTGGCCAGGGCTGGGTTTTGAACCCACCGCCTCAGGCATATGGGGCCAGTGCCCCCTATTCCTTTGAGCCACAGGTGCTGCCCATGATATTATTGTTAATGACAATGTCTAACAGAGCTCAGGAAGTGGCAAGGCATTTTATAAAGACCATTGGAAGATAGTGACACTGATTTCAGCCTAGGTTTCCTGAATAAGTACATCTTGCCCAAATAGGACCAATAAAATCCAATCTCAACTTCTTACAAGTCCAAATTTCTTCTGCTATGTTAATTGAAATGAGTGCAAATCAAGACTTTATATAGATAAAAGTTTCAGGTCAGACTGCCTGTTAAATAATGCTATGATAAAATATTGATCTTGTGTCTGTATTCTAGATAGCACAAATAATAATTCATTGAATATGCCTGTTTTTTCTTCAAGACCTGAGAGCAGTTCTTGAAATGGGCTTCTGTTCTCTGCCACAGTCTATGCTCTGTGGGTGATGGCTGTGGTAGACTCCGCAGGAAATGTCTTAGCCTAGTTCAGTCCTTGAATTTGATCCTAACATATTTTAAAGTTGACACTGTTTCATCATCTGATGGAGATCCAGAAGGAAGAAGGAAAGTTGCTAAAGAAAATGACAGACAACATAATCAATGCTTTATTTAGAATGACTTCAAAATTGCTGTTTGCAAAACTTGAGCACTTCTGTTGAGTGGTTCCAATGTGTGTTTCTGGTACTTTTTATTCAATGAAAATAAAATATATAATTCTTCCTTTGTTGAAAGCTAAATTCTAATGCCAACATATTTCACACAGATATAATGCTCAAAGTGAAATCACCATTATTTACTTTGTCCAATCACAAATTCTTTGTCATGGTAGTAATTTGGTTATTTTGTTCTGATTAGAGAAAATAAATGTCTCTGACAATCCCATGTGATAAAACAGCAGTGCTGTTGTCGATATCATTTTTAGCGTCTCTAAAAGTTAGAGAAAACTATTTGTTAAAGCATACTCCTTGATCTAGTTCTTCAAAGGGCTTGATAGGCTCTTGAAATTCCAAAAAGATACTGGAATTATTTAAAATACTAAATTCGAACACAGGTAACAAACTTACAAATTTCGTAGAGAATAGACTCCTGCAGAACTGCTTCCTTTAACTTCAGTCCTGTACAGTAGTGCCCTTCTTATCTGTGGTCCTACTTTCAGCAGTTTCAGTTCCCCACAGTCCAACAGTATTAAATGTAAAGTTCCAGAAATAAGCAACTCATTAATTTCTAAATAGTGTACGGTTGTAAGTAGTGTGATTAAATCTCTCAGATGTGAACCATCCCTTTGTCCAGCAGAGCCACAGTAAGATACCTGCCCATCAGCTTTAGTGGCCATGCCAGTTATCAGATTGTGAAAACATGGTGTTTGTATATGGGATTCTGTACTATCCATGGTTCCAGGTATCCCCTGGGGATCTTGGATAAGGAAGGACTACGGTACATGAATTTTCTTTGCTTGTAATTATAAGTGGATATTCTTGCATTATACACTCTACAATATTTCTTTAAATGTCTATTGTCTAAGAGAATGCATATTATGAGTTAATTAAAAAAAATTTTAAGAGATAAGAGTCTTCATACATTGCTTAGGCTGGTCTCAAAATCCTGGCCACAAGTGATCTTCATCTCAGCCTCCCTAATAGCTGAGACTACAGGCGCTAGCCTCTGCACTGGGCTTATGAGTTAATTCATAAGTCATAAAAATGACTACTTTTCTATAGGAATGTTATACTCGACTTCTACACTACTTTTATATATTTTATATAATTCAACACACTACTTTTTCTGAGCTTTGGGAAAAACCTGTATTTCTACTCACAGACTATTTGCCCTTCCAACTGAATTGCAGATACATTTTTACATAGGCAACCAATATATTTTTATTGGAAAAGCACCTTCATATGTAAGGTTTTTCTTCTGAACAGAAAAACAAAGACAAATAAATAATAGTTGAGTTCAGGCAGGCCATGATTAAATAATCAACTAAGACATTGGCTAAAAATGAAAAAGGTTAGCATTCATCAATAAACTTGTTAAATGTGCTGAGGGAGTTTGTGTGGTTCAGCATTCTTAGTTAGAAGAGGATATAATCTGTGCTCATCTGCATGAGGCACTTTTACAGCTTTCATAATTGCTGAGAAGCGAAACTAGACCCAGGACCCACATGCCAAAATGATTAATGAAGGGAGAACCTCCTATTCTCACAACATTTAAAAATAAATAAGACTGGTAACTCTGGAGTTAAACGTAAGCCATCAATATTAACTGTTAACATGATTATTTTGAGCGCTAGCATTTAAAATTAGAACTCTAACAGGCGTGTTAATATAATGAAGTTTCACCTGGCTCCCCTCACTCTCGCATTCCACTGCCCAGTCGGCAAGGAGATATGGTTAGCTATTTAATTAAAAGAGGGTATTCCCCAAACATGGGGGTTTTCAGATGTTCTACCTCACTTTTGCCACACAAAGCACTTTTGAATCATTGCTCACTGCTCGTAAAAAGTATACTGACATAAGGACAAATATCTGCATGTTTGACGCTTTCAAATACTTTGCTCACTTTAAACTGTAACCCCAATTTAATTAATAACAGCAATTTCAACACTATGAACTCCATGAAAAAAGGCTAGATACATGTTATGTACCTTTAAAATCTGGTACCATTCTTCTATATATTTCGAAACTATAATCCCAAGGGAGCAACTCTGGGCGTCAGAATGCCCCAGGTGAAAAACCACACAACTGCAACCCCCCAATTTTTTTAAATTCTAAAATTATAGGTAGCTCAATATTGTAATACATTGTCTATAGAAAGCTCAAATATTTGCAACATATGTTTTAAGTTTTCATGAAAAGGCAGAAATTCTTTTAAGAGCTCCAAACAGGTAGCCAGGGTAAAAAAATGTTTTCTACTTCCTATACTTGTTAACTCATAAAAGATTACTATAAAATGCTTTTTTTATTAAAATCCTCATAAATTTGGAGATAAACATTTAAAATAAGGAAAACTATGAGCCAATGATTGAATGTCTTTTCAAACACAAGAAAAAGGGAAACACTAATGTTTTAATATTGCTCAAGGCAAACTTATTCTCCTTGAAAGAAGTAACATAAAAAGAAACACTAAGTTTTCTGCGAGTAAACCATCCTTAACTAAGTGATATTGGAGTAATACCAAAGGTCTTGGTTTCATGTAGTCCTCCTTACCAATACCTAAGCAATAATAAATCCAAAGAAGCAATGAAACCTAAAAAAATTCTGAACATAGTTTTAAGAAGTCAGGTGGAGAGAATGAGAGAGAAAAAGAGAGACAGACAGACAGACAGATTTGGGTATAAGTATAGAACAGGCTGTCAATATTTAGAAACAGAATCAGTTTGTAGGAGAAATGTCCATCCTAACTCTAAGTAATATAAACATCCCTGAAAATCTCTAGTTTAAACTAAAACGATTGAAAATACTTGCACCAAACAAAGAAAATATTTGCACCAAACACGCCAAGAAACAGGAATAACAATTAAACAATTAGAATTAAATGTAATTTTCAAACTTTGCTATCTAGATTCTTTATGCTGCTCTGAATTATGGTAAGAAAGCTTGCTACTATGAATGTAATTTGAATAAACGGAAGTCCTGGTGAATTTGATTTGCCTTCATGGCAATCTATTTTTGTATGTTTCTTTTGTTTTAAAGTGAATTCAGTTACGTACTTTGAACTTTATACTGTCCATTTTCTTTTAAAGAAAAAATGTTGACATTCATACAAAGGGTTGATTTTTCCCCAAACCCTTATCCGAAACCCTAGAATGCTGTGCATTTTTCCATAGTAATGTTTATGAATTTACAAAAAGTTATCTTTCAGTATTTCTTATAAAGATGAAAATTTTAAAGTAGAGCTTTTAAATTCATTCCACAGCAGTTTTAGAACTCATAAAGCTCATTTTCCCAGAGAAAACAGAAAAGGAGAAAAAAAATGCTCTAAAAGGGAGTGAGAGTCACATAGGCTGTTCAGAGAACCATGCCCTGTCCCGGAGTTCACAGCCATCTCCTTTGGAGCATCTCTTCAGAAAGTGCCATTTCTTGCTTTTGGAGAAGCATCAGCAGCATACTCATTCTGAGTTCAAAATCACCTACCTTTAATTTCTTTAATGTCAAGGGTTCTTTGCCACTGGTTTACAGATCTGGAAGCTGAGGAATATTTACTTTCTATGAGCTAATGCTTACTGTATAGGCTTTGTATGTATTAATCCATTCAATCCTAAATATAATGTATAATGCACATTATCCTTATAAAAGTGAGAAAATAGACACAGAGAAACTAACTTGTCCATGGTCACCCAGTGAGGAGGTGTTCGAAGCAGAATTATGACAACTACTATGCTAACCTACAGAATAGATATGGGTGACTAACAATTCTGAAATGTGTCTCCCCAAAGACACAGGAAAATCATATTGAATCTAAGTAAAATGCTGTTGCAATGCACGCTTAGTTATAAAACTATGTACCACTTGCAGCCAAATCACTGCTCTTAAATTCCTCTCTGTAATAAATATTTCGGATCCCCTCTCCACCACTACAAAATAGCCTGACCCATGTTTCCTATCTTTGGATGTTGGAATCCCAAAGGGACTCTACCTATGCCCACTGCTACATTTCAGAAAGTGAATTATAATTAAATGCTTGGAAATTTGTCTTCCCTAAGGGTTGAATCTGTCTGTTGCACTTTGTAACAAATAGCACACAATCTCAGACATAGTATGAGAGTACAGATTAAGAACTTTACCTCTAATACTATACTCTATCCAAATAAGCTAATATGTTTCTATTATACTTTATAGGAAAATATGAACAGGTTTGTATTTAACTGCCACAAAAACAAAAAAGTCAGACTAGAAAAGCAGTAGGGGAAAACTGTAAGGCAAGAGCACTGGCTCATTCTTAGCCCCCCACCACTTTCCCCATTATCTTCTTGAAGCGGTTACTGCCTATAATTTTCATGTTTCTTCTGAGAGTGACTCCCTCTGCTGCTCCAGCAAAGCCATGACCTAAACCAGAAAAGTGCTAAACGCAGTGAAGGCGTAATAGAGCACACAATGGCTGTTTGCAGTAATTGAAGAACCTACCATACATTAGAGAACAATTATGTTTAGGTCTCAATAATAACTCTAAATAAGCTAACAGGGTTTGCCCTAGTAGAGCTCAGGCCATGTTCATGTCCTTAGGGGGTTTGCTTAAAATAGATCAGTGTGAACGCTGATTAGCAAAACCATCTCCAAACCTACAATAGGAAAGATGGTTAAGGTCCCTGTCTTGTTTAACTCTTTACCCTCAGAATGCAGAACACAGGAGGCCAGGGTGCCAATAAATATCACTTATAATCTATGATTCCTCATGCTTTGCAAGTGCTTGAAAAGTTTATTTTGTGAAGTCTGTTAAAACCATTCTCCAAGCTAGAATATATGATTTTTCTAAACAAAGGTAAACTAGCCTACTTTTCCTTATTGCAAATTCTCAGTGTGAATTCACAGGAATTTTCTCTACTCCTTAAATGGAAAACCATAAGGTAGAAAGGCAATGAAATTCAGTTGTCTAGGAGGCCAATTGTCTATTTGTACCACACCAATGTGCATAAACAATGAAAGTAATTTTTTCTCTTGGGTAGGATGAAATACGTTGTTTTTACTATAAATTAAGAAAATAGAGAATTGTCCCAATCTGATTAGAATCCAGTTTCCTGTTCTTGAATTTGGTGGTGTTAACACTCATAACACTAGTTGGTGCTAGATAAGCAAGTTTTCAGTGCTGTGTAGCTGAGATAAAAAGAATGTTTAAAAAAGGAGGGCACCAATTCAGAAGCACACTGATCACACACACACACACACACACACACTCAAAGCCTTTTCCTATTAAATCTTTGATTCTTGGAAGTCGGAAACACGGCAAATTCCCTAGAGCTAGGAGTTCCCAGCAATCCTGAATGAAACAATTAGGGCATCGCCAGATAAGAGAAAGTTGTTGCCTAAAGCCTAGAGAATTTCCCAAGGACCTATTTAAAGTGACTGTTGCCTTGAAACCACAGTTACAAAACTCAGTCCACTCAGAAGTAACACTCATTTTTTTTCCCCCCAATCTTAAATATCTATTGGGTTTTTTTCTATTTCTAAAGAGATATATTTAAAAAAAAACTTATAATTTTTTCCAGTAACCAACAACAGGAAGAAAAAAATCATCCCCTTGTAAAGTGCTTAACCACTTATGCACTTCCATTCATAAAAACACTTCATTGTAACGAATGCTTAAGTATGCACACAAGGAAATCATACCTTGAGGTATGGGCTAGTTGTTCTATTCCAAAGAAAGGAAAAAGGCAAAGGAAAAGCAAATCCATCAGACCTTTATGAAATATGTGATCCTGCGAGGAAAGCGTTAAGGGCGGTCAGTGGGACAGCGACTGGGGTAATGGATTAGAGTGGTGGTAACTGAGTGTCAGCAGCTGACAGTGGAGTTTGGGGCTTCATCCTTCCTCTGATACCTAACAGACAACACAGGAAGAGCTGGTATCCTGGAACTTGGGAGATGACAAGGATAAAAGTGGTGGAATAGCGCATTTCACAGACCACAAGATGCAAACAAAAAGTTTATTAACCAAGAAGTGAAGGAACTAAACAAACCAAACGGAGAACTGCCCTGATGTTCACAAACCCTACAGAACACATTTTATTTTCCACGTATGATGAGAATCGCTCGGTCTTTGACTTGGCTGGTCTATATCAAGAGAAAGAGCTCAGGAGGCAAACGCTTAGTTTCTCAATCCCCAGCATCTTTGCTTTTTAATCTCTTGGCCTCTTTTTTTTTCAGTACTAATCCATTGACAATCTCCTGTTTGATTATCTTTATTGATCCTTTTTCCACCCGGTCTTTTTGATTTGGCCCTCCTCAGCTCTCAGCAGGAATCCTATCTCCTGTTTGGCATCTTTGGGGACTTTAACTTGTCCTGTTCCCAAACACTTGTCTCACCGTGTGGGTTTCCCCGCCCCCCTCCGGTCCCCTACCCGGTGGCTCAGGCTTTTGTGCGCCCAATAACAGCAGGCGAATTCCACAGGGAGTCACGCAGTTGATTCCACGACTATTCATCAGGTTGCTCACTTAAGCTCCCAGATCGCCCCCCGCCCCCACCCCCACACACTAAGCATCGTAGGCTGCCGCCTTAAGAACTTCTTACCAATTTCGGGAAATCGACAACCTGCTCTGATTCTCAGTGAAGATTCTTTCGGAAAATGGACAGATGAGCTCTGTACAGGGAAACCAGAGCAGCACCTCGGGGATGGGAGGATCGGGCGAGAAGGGAAGGAAGGATTTATGAGCCTGGCCACTTAGCAGGGAAGCAGGAAAATTTACTCCCGAAGTAGCTATCGCTAATTCACAAAGCCTTGCTAATCATTTACGTCCCCACCCAGACCACACCGGCTTGCGCTGTCCGCCCCCAGCGCCCCTCCGCGATCAGAGGGAATGCAGTGGGGAAACGTCAGAGTCCATCACCCGAGGAGTTGGGGCTACAACCGACCTGTAACCGAGATGAGGGAAGGTGCGGTCGGAGGGGGAGCATCCCTGAATTGCCTCCCAATGCCGCACAAGCTTCCTCTACCCCCTCCCCTGCAGGAAAACCTAAGCGTCCTCTACTGAGCCAACTATCACCACTAAACCGGGCGGAACGACCCAGGTGGGCTCCGGGCTTGAGGATGGAGCCCAGGTGACCGCAGAGAGACCCGGGAGGGGCCGCCTCGGCTCGCTCTTTCCTTCTGCTTTCGTCTCGGCTTCCCGGGCTAAAGCTGGGAGCTGCCGCTACCACTTCAAACTCCCGGACAAGAAGGGGGCTGGCGGTCAGCTTCCGACCTCCCTCCTCCCCGACCCATTCCCAGCTCCTGGCCACTCTCTCCCAACCTGGCTCTCCCCGGACCCCAGGCACTTATTCTAGAGCTCACATGCGTGCAACTAAAGTGGCACAGTTATAAGCTCCCCAGGGAGTTTCGGATTTGGTTTGCCTTTCTCCCCAGAGCTCTGGGGTTTTTCTGGTGGTGCAAAGTCGCCCAGTCGCCGGGTGGGAGGCAGCCACCAAGAGGGTGCGGGCGCGGAGGCACGCACCCCCGCGGCCTGCCTCGGGCTGCCGGTGCCGGCGGGTGGGCTGTGTTAACTACACATCGCCCCATGAGCAGCGATGCGGGTCCTTGGCGGTAATGGCCACATTTCCTTAGCTGTGCGCCCTTCAGCGTCTGGTGTGCTCAGAGACTCAAAGAAGGTCCTGCGAGCCCAGCCGTGGCACAGCGCGGCGAGCCTCCGACACAGGCGCACCAGGAGGTGTCTGCGGCGTGCCCCCGCCGGGGAGTCTCTGCAAACCCGTGTGGACAGCGTGCAACCCCGCGCGCGTGCGGAGCGCAAAGTGCTAAAGACACCCCAGGCGCTCACACGCACAGAGACGGATCCGAGGCGCGTCCACACCCGGCTCCTCCCTGGTCCGTCCCTGCCCATCTCGAAAGACAGGGCAAAAAAGAAAAATCAAAGCTTCTTGCCTAGTTGGGAAAGTGAAATTTAAAGTGGTTTCCAGGCGAGAGCAACGACGCGGACTGAGGAAGTCGGGAGAGCCGGGGAGGTGACGGAGGAGAGAAGACGGAGCGGAGGGAGGCGGCCGCGGGGCCCGGCGGACCCCCTTACCTTGCGCGGCCGAGCCGGTGCCGCTGGCGCTGAGGAGGGCCAGGGCAGGTAGCACGAACATTTGCAGCACGTATCCCAGTCCCAGTCCGCAGCGGGCCGCTGTCGCCCGCAGACCTTTCCTCATCGTCGGCAGAGGTGTGCAGCGGGAGAAGCCGAGAGACCAGCCGACCGCGGACAGCCCCTCCGGGCAGCAGCCGAGTCCGTGCACGGAGAACAGTCCGAAGAGATGCGGGCAAGCAAGCCCCACGCTGCACTTTCTCAAGGGCAGGGGCCCAGGGCGGGGGGAGACGAGGCGCGAGGAGGAGTTTGAAGGTCCCTCTCTTCCAGCGTCTTCTCGCAGACGCCTGCCGCCAGCGACTGCGCTGCCCCCGCTTGGGAAGTCCTGGGAGGCGCAAGGCGGCCACCTCCGCGGCTCCGCCGCGCGCCGCGTCTGGACTGCTCTCCGGGTCTCCTCGCCTGTGCCGAACACACAGGCACCGGGGGTGGAGCGGGAGAGGGAGGGGGAGCGGAGGGGGAAGCTTGCACAGCCAGGCGCTCCGATCTCCAATCTCGGCGTCCTAGCGCAGGCAGAGAGACGTCCTGGCTGCTGCTGCTGCTGCTGGGTGGCCAGCGAGGGTCACCTCCTAGAGTAGGGCGTCCGGGCGCGAGGAGATGTGGCCTGGCCAGGGAGGCGTGGAGGGCGCAGCCCAACTCCGCTGGGGGAGCGGGGGGGGGGGGGGTAACCGGCGGCGGGAGCGCGCCGGCCCGCCTTATGTAAGCAAAGATTGGAGAGAGACTGCAGCCCAGGGCGGAAGGTGGAGACCGGCTGTTGGTCTACCCGGAGGAGCTGCGGCGAGAGACCTCCGGGAAGAGGCGGCTGCTAAGAGGGGGAGAGCGTCTGCCTCCCGCGGTGCCCCAGACCCGGACTCCAGGAGCACAGCGGGCGAGCCCGGGGCCACTTGGCTGCGTGGGGCTCAGCCCGTCGCCTGAGCTTCTTCACCACGCCGCCAAAGTCTGCACCACATTGGGACTGCGCTCTCTGTGCGACTTCGGTCTTGCGGTTTCATAAACCCGGGTGTGGACTCGAACTGAAGTCCGGCTCGGTGGAGAAAGAGTCTGGAAGCTCTTACAGTGTCCCAAGCTGCTGCAGTCTTGGGGTGCCGGTCAGACTGCTTTACGTCGAGTGTCTTTGACCCCTTGCAGTGGAACAGAAACTAAAAGCTCGACGAAAACTCATTCTTCAGTAATGCCTTCGCTCGCATCGTGGTGGCTGGCCAGGGAGGTGAGGTGATACGGAAGAAACTCCCAGAGAAATTGTACAGCAAAATTTGTAGATACTCACTTACAAGTGACGGTGGAACTTATGACATATTTTCCAAATTTCTAACAGCCTATGTAAGAATTCAAACTGCTGTGAATGTGGTTACCTTATTTTACAGGAAAGGATTGTTAGACAGCTAGGTTCCGATCGCTGTTGTAATGCTGAAGGAATGCAAGGTTGGGTAGGTAGAATTAGGAGAGACTAGACAAATGGGAACTGGGTGGATTAAAAGGACAGCACACGGACACAGCCAACATTTTAGGAAGAAGAAAACGACTCCCCCAGATTAGTATGTTTCTAAACTAATAAAAGTTGTATCGGGAATTTTAAGGTCTTGGTGCCAAGGGGACCACGCACTTGCACACACGCACGCAGGAGATTTGTGACCTGGGTAGTCAGATAACTTTTGCGTGCCTCAGTTTCTTCATCTGTGAAGTTACTCTATTAGAGAGTTTCAAAGTTCCAGCATTCCATGATTCTCCCTGCCCCCCCCCCCCCATCTAAACTCTAGTTGATGAGATCTGTCTTGGATGGATCGGATAGATGTGAAAAGGGCGTAGGTACTACAAAAGACAGTGATGAAAAAGGCCACGGAGGCCCCACCTGCCACGCTCTACTCTTCTTCCCCCTCATTAGCTTCCCCAGACCAGATATGCCTGATGTATTGGTAAGAGGGCAGGTGACTACCAGACTGATACTTAACAATAAGGCCAGGTGCCTCTGTTTCCTAATTCATAAGATGGTCCAAGAGAAGGATGTATAAAATTGTTAACTGCTGTTCACACTGAAGGTGGAAGGTTCTCATCTGCCCCAGGCTATGTAGACCAGTGCAACTTTCTGCCATGAAAAACACATTTATATCTGTGGTCTCCCAAATGGACTTATTAGACAAATGTGGCTAGGGTGAATTGGCATTTTTTCCTCTTTATTTAATTAATTAATTTTAATTTTAGTGGTCATATGCAGATGACAGCTACCATGTTGTATGATATAGGTAGGCCACTAATAACCTGTTGATTACTTTGAGAATGACATCATCACCAAAGATGATTATTATATTACATATTTATATTGACACTATTTCCAAAACAACAGTTTAAATACCAAGAAAGCTCCACCCACATACTCACATCTCATTAGCATCCAAGTTATGCATTGACTCACTTAAAATTTCAGTGGCTGTTTTTCCTAATAGATTTGAACTCTTTTAAGACTGAGATTTTTCCTTGATAGTCGTTTGAATCCCGAGCTCTAACACAGAGCCTGATATATAGTTTATACTCAGTCAATATTGGTTGATTGATTGCTGGAAAAGCTCAGTAGTGAAGAATCTTCAAAGTCCAAGACAATTAAAGAAGGCCGAAATTGTCGCCTACTTTGGATTGTGGCATTGAGGTGCTCAGTGACAGACACCACATGAAATTAGTTCCTAACAAGAAAGAATAAGAGATAAGAAGGGGAAACAAAGTTCAATACTCAAAGTCAGCCTAACGAGGGCAGGAGAATGGTTGGAGAAGAAATCGTGTGTAGAGATAGGATGGAAAGGGGAAAGCAGAGGGAGCCCAGAAAGGGAAACCCCACCCAATAGACCAGCTTTGCCAAGCAGGCAAGGTTTGTTGGCTGTCACATTATTTTCTTCATGAAAGTGATTATGCAGTGTTTTTAAGGTTTCCAAGCATATTTATCTTGTTAACATCGCTAAGATCTGAGTACATGTGTCAGTGCTTGGAGAGGTCTTCTCTAACCAACTTGCCTAAAAATGGCAATAACTCATCATCCTTAATTGCATTTACCTGCTTTGATTTTTCTTTTTTCTTTTTTTTATTTTCTTACAGCACTTATTATATATACACATATGTACACAAGTACATACATCGAATTTATATGTATGCCTCTTGTCCAGTAGAATGTAAGCTTCTCAAAGGGAGAGACTTTTATTCTAGTATATGTAGTACTCTATACCCAGAACCTGGATCACTACCTGGCACATAATAGGTGATCAATAAACACCTGTTGAATATTAAACGAATTGAATGACAGCCCATGGATTTTAAAACTAAGTTAAAAACTGGTTTAAACCTTCTTCTTCTCTGCTCTACCTCCTGGAAAACATCTCAAATGATGAGTAGGCTTTTCTAGTTGTTGAACAAAATCAAATCTGTGCAATTTTTTTAATAAGTGAACAGTTTATTAAGAATTAAACAAAGGTATAATGTGATACAGTACAAGCAAGACACTCAAGATAGGTATAATAATATTACTCACACAAAAACTTAAATTTCACCTCCAAAAAAAATCACAAAAGAGAAAGCAATTTCACTGTTA
>CAUYON010202027.1:0-19203 GCA_963573935.1 Arctocebus calabarensis
ATTGTTGGGGATTCATTGAGGGTACAAGAAACCATGTTACACTGGTTGCATTTGTTGGGAAAAGTTCCTCTTACAATCGTGTTTTGCCCCCAAAAGGTGTGGCACACACTAAGACCCCAAGAACCCCACCCCCCTCACTCCTTCCCTCTCTCTGCTCTTCCTTTCCCCACCCCTCCCTCATTCTTTCTCTCTCTCTGCTCTCCCCTTCCTTCACCCCCACCATGTCAATAACACTTAAAAAGATTTACAGAATAGAAACAAAGTCTTTTTTTGAATATATTTATAGCCTTTATTTTATTTATCTCATCCTGTACGAAATGTCATGGGTTTCAGTATAGAAATCTGAATATAGCTTCATGTGGGGGCTCACGCTTGTAATCCTCAAACACTGGGAGGCAAAGGTGGGAAAACTGCTTAAGTTCAGGAGTTTGAGACCAGCCTGAGCAACAGTAAGATCATGTCTCTACTAAAAAACTAGCCAGGTGTGGTGGTGCATACCTATAATCTCAGGTGCTCAGGAGGCTGAGGCAAGATGATTACTTGAACCCAAAAGTTTGAGGTTTCTGTGAGCTATGACACCATGGCACCTATCCACAGTGACAGAGTGAGATTCTGTCTCAAAAAAAAAAGTGAACATATTTGAATACAGAGTGCTACAACACCAGTGGCGTGTGGAGTTCCATAATATATCACACATGCATTGTATTATATTTTTAAAATAGAAAAGAAAATCACTTCTGATGTACATCTGGATGTAAATTTTTTTAATTATAAATTTAGAATGTATATAAATTTATGGGGTATAAAGTAATACTATAATTCAAGAATCCAATCAATAATAATCAAGTTAGTTAACATAGCCAATAATCTTAAGTACTTAACATTTTTTTGTGGTGAGAAAACACACACACCTCAGTTAAACACTGTCTAACTGAGACTTTGCACCCTTTGACTATAAACTCCCTATTCCCCTCACCTCGTTGCTCAGCCTCTCCTAACCACAATTCTACTCTGCTTCTGTGAGTTCAATGGTTTTAGATTTTACATACGTGTGAGAACATGTGGTATTTGTTTTCCTGGGCCTGACTTATTTTACTAAACAGAACGTTCTCTTAACTCCATTCATGTTGTTGTAAATGACAATTTTTTTTTCTTCTTTAAAGCCAAATAGTACCCCATTGTGTATATATACTCCATTTTCTTTATCCATTTATCTGCTGATGAACACTCTGGTTGATTCCATACTTGTGAAAAGTGATGCAATGAAAATGGGTGTGCAGATATCTCTTCAACAAAGTGATCTCAAATCTTTTGGGTAAATATCCAGGAGTGGGATTGCTAGATCATATGGCAATTGTATTTTTAGTTGTTATTTTTTGTTTCTGAGGGTCACTTTGCCACCCTCAGTAGAGTGCTGTGGCGTCACAGCCCACAACAACCTCAAACTCTTGGGCTCAAGTGATTCTCTTGCCTCAGCGTCCCATGTAGTTGGGACTATAGGCACCTGCCACAACATCTGGCTATTTGTTAGAGATGGAGGTCTCGCTCTAGCTCAGGCTGGTCTTGGACTCCTGAGTTCAAGCAATCCACCTGCCATGGCCTCCCAGTGTTAGGATTACAAGCATGAACCATGGAGCCCAACCTGCATTTTCAGCTTTTTGAGGAACCTCCATACTGTTTTCCATAATGGCTATGTTGCTTTACACCTCCAACAACAGTATAAAGGTGTTCCCTTTTCTCCAAATGCCTGCCAATACTTACTTTTTGTCTTCTTGATAAAAGCCATCCTGACAGGCGTGAGATGCTATCTCATAGCAGTTTTAATTTGCATTTCCCTAATTATTAGTGATGTTGAGTTATATTTTGTTTGTCTTTTAAAATGTATCTATATATTTGTATGTCTTCCTTTGAGAAGTGTCTATTCAGGTCCCTTTTAAACTGTGTTCTACTTAGCCATTTGTATGTCTTCTTTTGAGAAGTGTCTATTCAAGCCTCTTTTAAACTGTGTTCTACTTTTAAGTATTATTTTGAGGTTATTTTACTCTCACAAGATTTATGAAAATACAGTGAGTTTTTACATACTTTACTCAACCTTATTTCTCCTTATGTTAACATCTTACATGACTATAGAACAATTTTCAAAACTAAGAAATTAACCTTAATTAACTAAAAGAATTCATCCAGATTTAATCAGTTTTCCCACTAACGTCACTTCTCTGTCTAGAGATCTGATCCAGGATCCCACATTACATTTAGTTCCTGTGTCTTCTTAATTTTCTTCAGATTGTGATAGGTGTCTCAGTCTGTCTTTCATTACTTCAATACATGGAAGTGTACTGGTCAGGTGCTTTGTAGAATACCTTTCATTTTGAGTCTGTCTGAAGCTTTCTCATGATTAGAAGAGAATGTGTTTTTGGAAAAGATACCCAATGTGCCCTTCTCAAAGCAGCATATGGAAGGACTATGATATTGCTATGTAGTACTCGTGAGGTTAACTTTGATCACTTGGTTAAGTTCATGTCTGCCAGATTCCCCAGTGTAAAGCCACTATTTTCTCTTCAAACAGTATTTTTCTTAGAAAAGAAGTTATTAAAAACCTAGGTAGCTTTGGGAATAAAAGTTACCACTTTATAACATCAAATATAGTATACAAGCTTTTGATTCGGTACAGGAAACGATGTACTAATACTTGGGCAAATGACTATTTTTCTTTTTTCTTTTTGCAAAGACCATATTCTTGTGCTAATTTTAGTATTGTTTTCTGGCTATAGACCTTTGGCCAATTGCAGCACACTTCCTCAAGACACTTTGCCAACAGGATAGCAAAAGCAGCATTTAAATCCCCTAAAGACTTGGGGGACTTCCCACTTGGATTCTCCCACCTCTGCTGACTGAGGTTTCATTCCCCCTCTTCTGCTCATCATGCACATCAGTCTTTCTCCCTGCCAATACACTCTATCCAGTTGCTTATCCACGTGGTCTGTGGTTTCATTCTTCAAACCCTGAGACCAAGGATTCGGCTAAGAGAGAAATTGTGGCCACCGTATATCCCAGTCAAAGGCCACATAAAATTAACCACCACGATGTCTCAGAACATTTAACCTGAGATAAAGAATGAGAAAGAATTAGCCTTGTGAAGAACTTTCAGACAGAAGAGAGCATATTCAGGGTCCCAAATTGGGCAAGGAAGTCTTTTATGTGAGTAAGTACAAGATCAGGGACACTGAAAGATAATGGGCCAGAATGAGAACAGTACCAGATAAATATGAAGAGGTAAATAGGATTAGATCCTTGCAGATACTTAGCATTATGCATGAATTAGGTTGAAATGTACAAAACAAAATGGTTAGGTGAAAAGGTTAATTTAACGACTCACATAACTCATACAATTAGGAAAAGACTCACTTTAGATAATAAAGCTAGATATAAGGATTACAAAGACATAGTTTCTCTCTTCTCTCTTGGGCTCTACTTCCTCATACAGGCCCTTTCTCCCAGGTCTGTATGGGGAAAGGGGGATCTTTTCTCACCAGCACCAACAAAAATCCCTCTTTGGCTTTGATTAGTCTGACTTGCATCATGAGCCCATTCTTTAACCAGTCATACTGATCTAAAAAATGTGATGTTTAGATTATCTAGATTGGGTTGTATGCCTTCTCTGGAGTCTTTAAAAGGTGAATTCATGGTCTACTTTTTTTTTTTGGCCGGGGCTGGGTTTCAACCCGCCACCTCCAGCATATGGGGTCGGCGCCCTATTCTTTTGAGCCACAGGTGCTGCCCCTGAATTCATGGTCTAATATCTTACAACAACAATTTAAATAAACAAACAAACAAAAACCCTCTGGGCCCAGATGATTTCACTGGTGAATTCTACCAAACATTTAAGGAAGAAATAATACCAGTTCTATATTCTAAAAAAAACAAACTAATAAACAAGATAAACAAAAATCTTCTCAATTTATTTCCAAAAAGGAAATGGTAAGGAAACTATTGAACAATAACTCTCATGAACATAGGTACAAAATACCTTAATAAAATTTTATCAAATCACATCCAACAATATTTTAAAAGAATAACACATCATGACCAAGTAGGATTAATCTGTGAAATGCTAGACTGATTTAATATTAAGAAAAGTAATCAGCTTGATTCCCATAGCTCAGTGGATAGGGCTCTGGCCACATACACTGGGGCTGGTGGGTTCGAACCTGGCCCGGGCCTTCTAAACAATAATGACAACTACAACAACAATAACAACAACAACAAAAATAGCCGGGCATTGTGGTGGGCGCCTTTAGTCCCAGCTCCTCAGGAGGCTGAGGCAAAAGAATCACTTAAGCCCAAGAGTTTGAGGTTGCTGTGGGCTGTGATGCCATAGTACTCTAACGAGGGCGACATAGTAAGTACTCTGTCTCGAAAAAAAGAAAGAAAATTAATCAATGTATTTTATCATATTAGCAAGTTAAAACTGAGAAGCCAGATGATCATCTCAATAAATGCAGAAATAGTGACAAAATTGAGTAACAATTCATTAAAAAAAAAAAGCAAATAACAACAACGAAAACCTCTCAGCAAAGTAGGATAGAAGAGAACTTCCTCCGTAACTGCCAAGGTGAGGGTGGGAAGAAGGAATGTAACTTCAAAAAAGATAGAAATCAACTTTTTTAGGTGATGAAAATCTTCCCTAACTTGGAGGTTATATAAATATCTGTGTATCAAAATTTATTAAAGTATACACTTAAAATGGTGAATTTTATTGTACCTAAATAAAAAAACTAAAAGTATGGGGAGGGAGGTGCATAATTGCTTTACTCCATTTTGAGAGGAACAGGTTAAAGCAGGGCAAGTTTGTAAGTGAAGAGGCTTATAATAATGAACTGTAAAGATTCAGGTGAGAGATTTTAATGTAGACTAGAGTAGTGGTAGTGGAGACAGAGGAAATGTATGATCATAGATAGATCACGCAGTTTGAACAGTGGTGTCCTGACCGAACCAGAGATAATTTTTTTAAGCAGGTCAATTCAGCAGTAATGCTCTGGGCTCCATTCATAGGGGCCGGGAGCCAGTTCTTCAATAATTTTATAAGTACCTAACTTCTTATATTAAATTTTTTTGGGCTTAAAATAGCTTTAGTGATACACATTATTGCTTGCTAACTAATATATTAACCAACAGCCAAACTGGTGAGAGCTGCAAAACCAAAAAGACAATTCAGTTGGTTATATGGGTCTGATATCTGATAACCATATCCTTTTTGAAGTAATACTAAATGAGAGGTACTGTGCTCAGAATGTTGATGTACCCCCATAAGTCAAATGTTAGAACTTAATACCCAGTATCAAAAGGTGAGGCCTTTGGGAAGTGACTAATTTATGAGGGCTCTGCCCTCATGAATGGAATGGATTAGTGCCTTTATAAAAGAGTTTTTAAGGGAGCTAGCTGTTCTCCCTCCTTTTCAACCATGTGAGGACACAGCAAGAAGGCACCACCTTTTTGGAAGCAGGGAACAGGACTTCACCAGAAACCAGATCTGCTGGTGCCTTAATCTTGAATTTCCCAGCACCAAGAGCTATGAGCAATTTCTGTTGTATGACCCAGTCTATTGCCGCTGGTATGGACTAAGACAGGAAGTAAATGAAGCCTTAAAAAGAACATGCATACAGCCAGGCACAGTGGCTCATGCCTAAAATCCTAATACTGTAGGAGGCTGAGGAGGGTAGATTGAGCTCAAGAGTTTGAGACCAGCCTGAGCAAGAGCAAGACTCCATTTCTACTTAAAATATATATATATATTTAGAAAAACTAGCCAAGCATTGTGGCACAAATCTGTAGTCCCAGCTACTTAGGAAGCTGAGCAAGAGGACTGCTGAACCCAGGAGTTTGAGGTTGTTGTGAGTGATGATGCTATGGCACTCTACCCAGGGTGACAGGGTGAGAGACACTATCTTACCAAGAAAAACAAAAAGAAAACTGCATGCATACAAGATAAAAACTCAATTCTATTCAAGTTGAGGGGAGAAGGGGGAGGAGGAAAGAGGAAGAGAGAATGGGGAAGAGGTACTGGTGTGCTCCCACCTAATGGGGACAATGTAAGGGATATAGCACACCTCCTGAGTGTAGGACATCAACTACAACAGGGACTTTACCTAACAAATACAAACATTGTAATCTAATTAAATCTAGATTTAAAAATCTAGATTTTTTCCTCAAATTAATCTAAAATTAACCAAAAAATACAAACATAATCTTAGAGGTAAAGGAGGATTTCTTAAGACACAAAAAGCATAGTCATAAGTAAAAATGTTGATAAATTACACTATACGAAAGTTGGAAGTTCTAGTCATCAAAAGACAATGTAGAATTAAAAACACATACCACATACTAGGAAAATGTATCTTCTAAACATAAAATTGAAAAGAGAAATAGCATCTGGTATATAAAAAGAACTCATTCATCTACAAGAAAAAGACACACAACCCATTAGAAATATGAACTAAAGTTCTAAGCAGATAAATACAGAAAGCTAAAAATTATTAAAAGGCACCTCAATGAAACATTACTTCATATTACTCACTGACAAAAATCAAAAAGTCTGACAAGGACAAGTGTTAGAGTGAATGATAAGCATCAGGAATTCTAAAGTACAGATGGTAGGAAAATAAACTGGTACTATAATAAGTTGAAGACATCTTCAGAAATGTATGCTCATATCCATGAGGATCTGTGTATAAAGACATTTAGAACAGCAATTGTCTGTATAAAAGTTAACTTACTTTTACTCTTTCTAAAATCTATTCCTCCTCCACATTTCTTTTTTTTTAATTTTAGATTGACATGAGGATACAAATGTTTATTTTGCATTGTTTTCATTTTTAAGGTAAAGTTCAAATTGTAGTTGAGCCTTTCATCCAAGGAGCATGGTGAACACCCTCACGTTGGGCACCTTAGGTGAGATCTCTACTTCTCCCACCACTTCCCCTCACAAGATAATACTAGTGTTTTTTTTTTTCATGTGGGTATGCAATCATTTATATATTGGTTTCATATTAGTAATGAGTACACTGGATGCTTTTCCCCCCTCATTTTTGTGATACTTTGTTAAGAAGAATGTGTTTCAACTCCATCCAGGTAAACACAGAAAATGTAAAGTTTCTATCTTTTCTTATGGCTGAATAGTACATGGTGTACATATATACAGTTTGTTAATCCATTCATGGACTGATGGGCACTGAGGCTGATTCCATGTCTTGGCAACTTGCAAGCTTGCAATAAACATTCTAGTGCAAATGTCCTTGTGGTAAAGTGATTTTTTTTTTGTTCACATTTCCTATTATGCCATGCTTCACCAAGTTAGCCAAATCATGTCATGGCTTCACTCTCTCTAAATATCCCCTTGCTCAAATTCAGTCACTTCAGTAAGATTTTTCCTAAATATCTCTACCATGTCTCACCTCTATACATATAAGTATCTTCTAAGGTCTTCTTTGCCTCTAGTTCTATTTCTATTGTAAAATGATGTTCCTTGTGTTGCTAGAGCTATAGTTTTTAAAACAGTGTGATCAAATAAAACCTTTCCTTCTGGATACATTACAAAAAAAAATACACTAGGCATCTACTGTATGTCAGGCATTATCTCATTTATCTCTGTAATGTTGCAATACAGTTATGACATACCTATTTTACAGATGAAGCAACTGAACCTCAGCAAAGGTAATTTAAACTAAATTCACATGGTTAATAGAGGACAGGGCAAGATTCAATTTCAGGGCCTTTTGACTGCAAAGTTTGCTTTTAATCATTACATTATACTGCTACAATTCCTTAGTGTGGTACCTGAAGTTCAAAATGATCTGACTTTGGCCTATTCCTCAACTTGACCTCCTTTCTGTCCTTAGCCATAGTAGTTGCCTCGCAACTTTTGCCTTCCTCCTTTCTTCCTGGAAGGAAGTGGTATAGGTAGATTAGCACTCTTACACAACGTGAGCATGAAAGTCCCATACTTTAGGCTCAACGCCTGTGGCTCAATGGGCTAAGGTGCCAGCCACGTACACTTGAGCTGGTGGGTTCAAATCCAGCCCAGGCCCGCCAAACACAATGACGGCTGCAACTAAAAATTGGCCGGGCATTGTGGCAGGCACCTGTAGTCCCAGCCGCTTGGGAGGAGGAGGCAGGAGACTTGCTTGAGCCCAGGAATTGGAGGTTGCTATGAGCTGTGATGCCACAGCACTCTATCCAGGGTGACAGCTTGAGGCTCTGTCTCAAAAAAAAAAAAAGAAAGTCCCATACTTTAGAAGACAATAAAAAATCTGAAAAAGTTAAGGTCTGTGATGACATTACCCATCCCAGGACTGCCAGTGTATTGGATGATAGGTTTATTCACGATGCTTTCCTATTCCCAGTTAATCATATCATAACTGACACATACGCTAAAAATAGATGCCTTACTGATCAACATACAATTTCCACAATATATGTGTATCATGATTTGGCACACAAGGAAAGCAGACATACTCTAGCTTTAACCATTTTATACATTTTGTATTTGCACAAGCTTTTGTTTGAAGGGGTCTATACCCAAAATAGATTGAAAATGACTAGTCTAGCCAAGTATCTGCTGCATACAAGAATCTCATTTTACCTTAAAAGATAAATTTAGACTCAAGGTGAAGGGATAGTCGACAATATTCCAGGCAAATGGAAAACAGAAAAAAGCAGGTGTTGCAATCTTACTTGCAGATACAATAGGCTTTAAACCAACCAAAGTAAAGAAGGATAAAGATGGACATTTTGTATTACTTAAAGGTACTGCTCAATATGATATTTCAGTTATTAATATTTATGCACCCAACCAGAATGCACCTCAATTTATAAGAAAAACTCTAATAGACATGAGTAACTTGATTTCCTCCAGCTCCACTGTAGTTGGAGATTTTAATATTCCTTTAGCAATGTTGGATAGATCCTCCAAAAAGAAGCTAAGTAAAGAAATTTTGAGGGGGCGGAGCAAGATGGCTGACTGGAAGCAGATTCTGAAAAAGGCTCCTATCCAAAAGGGAAGATAACCTCCAGAAACTGCAATTAAGCTGAATACTGTGAGCCCAGTTGAGAGAGAGAAGTGATTTCAGCGGATCACCTCTGCTGAGACAGGCTGCGACTCCAAGAAAGCAAGCTTCAGGTTTTCTACAGACAAGTGGTGAACTATGGACCTCTTGTCTCACCCCACAGAAGAGTGCTGTGGGAAGTGCGGTGTGCTTCCCCTGAGCACACCTGCGTGACTCTGAAAACTCTATTGCTAGGCAAAAACTGAACTTAAGTTTTCCCCACCATTCTGGGTATTTCCCCACTTACATACCTTCCCCCTTACATCCCCTTCCCCCCATACCTGACAAACCAGAAGCTTAACCCCCGCTGAGACTGAGGCAGGAGGTCCTTGAGCAGCACCCCCACCCCCACCTGCCAGAACAAGCGCGCCACTGGGAAAAGACTGGGGGCGGGGAGGGGGGGGTGTGTGTGGCTAGCCTCCCTCCCTCCGGCCAGGGAAGCCACAGGGTTGATGCTGTGTTTTATCATGTTTCTTTTGGGGCTCCTCAATTCTCTGTGAAAGATGTTGTGACACAAAGTTGAAGCCAAGGTGCCAGAAAGTTAACAGCAGTTCTCTACAGAACAACGTATGTAATAGACGAGAGCCTGAGAGCCTCTAGCCCATGCCATTGTGGAGGAGCAGGCCATATTTTCCATTTTCAAGTTGGTCAGTCAGTCAGTCATTCACGATCTTGGAGAAAATGGAAATGTTCTGCTGATGCTGGATTTGAACCCACCACCTTCGGTATATGGGGCCAGCACCCTACTCGATGAGCCATAGGCACTGCGCAGGAGCAAAGGATTTTAATAAACATTTCTCCAAAGAAGATATACAAATGGGCAATAAGGACAAGAACAGATGCTCAATAGGATTAACCATTAAGGAAATGCTAATCAAAACCACATTGAGACCAGTCACTAGTATGGCTAAAATTAAAAAGAGGGACAGGGTGGAGGTAAGATGGCTGACTGGATCCAGCTTCCCACAGAGGCTCCCATCCAGAAGGAGAGTTAAAGGATAGAACTGTAGCAAGAAAGCCGACGGTTCGGATATGAGCCAAGAGAGAAGGATGAAGAACGCACATCAACCCTCCTGAGGCAAGCTGCAAACCCAAGGATACAAACAAAAGGCACAAAATCCATCACCAAGCTGAAGGGAGTCCCCTCCCCCATGAGAACAGCTCACAGTATACTCCATACAAATGAGCAGAGGTCAAATATCTTCCCATTTTAGCCCACGGGAGAGACCCTCTAAAAACCAGACCTTCTTCACATACTAGGGTGCCATGGCACTCTCCTGCTGGGCATAAAACTGTAGGAAACTATAAAAAAAAAAAGAAAATGACTAGATTTTCTAAGAAAATGTAGAAACTATAAAACTGGCATAAAACTGTAGAAAACTATAAAAAAAAAAGAAAATGACTATGGCACAGTTTAACTATCATTGAAATTTCTCTAAGTTCCACCTTTATATCAGATTAAATGACCACAAATCTCAAACAACCTCACTCTGTACAGTTTATTTGTGGAACTATTCTTAAATACTATTCTCTCAGCTTTCACCCAGAACCAATATGTGGAATAGTTTTTGAATATCTATGAAACTGGCATGTAAGATATTGTGCATCATTTGTCCTTTTGTACATAAGTTTGATAGTAAATTCCCCATGACACTCAGGGCCAGAATAAGATTTTTTTTCTGAGAAACTGATATACTTACTAGTACTAGGGTAATACATACATAAGCCATGTAACCCTTTACATTTTCCTTTTATTCTCAATAGCTAGATAGTTTTTCTGTTTAATTATCTACAGTTTTCTTTAGGTAAGACCTTTTTATTTTCTAGAGCTTGTTTTCTGACATTTCATTTAATGGTTTTTACCCATTGTGCTTATTGAAAAGTGTCCCAAATTATTTTTTAGAAGTAGGCAGGTCTTTTAAAATAATTCCTTAAGGGAAAAGAAATATACTCTTCTGATATACAACAAAAGATCAACAAAAGCCATATATGCAGATAACCTTAATTTTTTCCCGCAGTCTTATTTTCTTTCTTTCTTTTTTTTTGAGACAGAGTCTCAGTACAGTGGCATCATCACAGCTCACTACAACTTCAAACTCCTGGGCTCAAGTAATCCTCCCACCTCAGCCTCCAGAGTAGCTGGGACTACAGGCACCTGTCACCACATCCAACAAGGGTTTTCCTATTTTTAGTAGAAGAAGGGTCTCAATCTTGCTCTGGCCAGTCTTGAACTGCTGACCTCAAGTGATCCTCCCTCCTTGGCCTCTCAGAGTGCTAGAATTACATGTAGTGGTATTTACTATTCAAATTATTGTAACAAAACCAAGGGTGTATTGTGAGAGGCAATCTTCCAAAGGCCATAGGAGTCCCTACATGTTATTGCTGGATATGCTAAGAATGCAAGGCCTTGACCATTCTTTAACCAGGCTACATTTTAGGAGTAAACTTCAAGGATAAGGTAATATCTCCCCCCAGACAGAGAGTAGGCTTGCTTTCATTTACTATAAAAACAGTGGATTCTTCAAGTTCAGCATTCCTCAGCTATAACATGAACTCGCTGCATGCACAGGATCCAATTGGACTTTTCCAAATTGCCCCTGTGGAACTTGGGCCTGGAGAACCAATGCCAATATGATGCTTATGTTGTTTGCTGTGCCATAAGCAAGAAAATCTCTGATCAAGGAAGTTTGTGTCTTCCGCCAGCATCCAAATAGCAAAAATCTAACTTGTAAGTAGGTTTAATCTCAGACCTTGACAAGGTGTTGATTCAATAGAAAGTAGTTAATCATTTAAAGTTTGAAATACTTGAATTAAATCTTTGACAACTCAGAGGAATTCCTATAATGAAGATGAGAGAAAATAACTGTTTCTCTAAAATAAAATAACTTTAAAACAACAGAATGATGACAAAGGGCTCATTAATAAACTGGTGAGAGGTTCTGACATTTTAAAGATGAAAATTCCATTTTGTTGGCTGGGCGCCTGTAGCTCACTGGCTAGGGCGCTGGCCACATGCTTCGGGGCAGGTGGATTTGCCCACGGCCTGGGCTTACAAAACAAAACAAATAAAAAAAGAAAAATAGCCGGACATTGTGGCGGGCACCTATAGTCCCAGCTACTAGGGAGGCTGAGGCAAGAGAATCACTTGAGCCTGAGTTTGAGGTTGCTGTGAGCTATGACACCAGGTCATTCTACCAAGGATGGCAAAATGAGACTCTGTCTCAATTAAAAAAAAAAAAAAGAAAAAAAGAAAAAAAATTTCATTTTGTTGTCTCAATCAAAAAATTGAAGAGATCAAATCCTTTAAGATAAATGGTCAAGTCCATTATCACTCTATGATTTTATTTTAAAATAGAATTATTAGATAATAGGCCAGACTCAATAAATCAAACAAGGGAACACAGGAAAATAAAATAAACTGAGTGATGCAGGACAATTGAGTATTCTCTTAAGTAATCTATGTGTTAGAAGAGAATAAAAGGCTTTAATTTAAGCATGAATCCACAACATGAAGAAAGTTGAAAACAAAACACGGGCTGGGTGTAGTGACTCATGCCTGTATTCCTAGCACTCTGGGAGGACCAGGAGAAAGGATCACTTGAGTTCAGGCATTCAAGACCAGCCTAAGCACGAACGAGACCTTGTCTCTACTAAAAATAGCAAAAATTAGCCAGAGGTGCTGGAGTATGCCTGTAGTCCCAGTTACTAGAGCGTGGATGAGTCTGAGGTATGAAGATTGGTTAAGCCCAGGAGTTTGAGGTTGCAGTGAGATACCATGACACCACTGGACAGAGTGAAACTCTGTCTCAATAAACAAACAAAAAGTGATTTTACACCTAACAGTGAAAAAACTCACGTTATAGGCACTAAAAATATATTATGTGATAAATTTCTGAATAAATAGAAATAAACTATTATTTAAAAACTTATTAATATGTTTCTTAATAAAAAAACTCTGCACTCTTTTTTATTAGCATTAAATAATGGTTTAAAACAAATTTCTTTCTAGACAAGGATAATTTCTCATGTTATTCAGCAACTCAGCACACTCTACTACTTTTACAACTCCCAACAACCAACAAACAAAAAATAGTCCCAACAAAGTAGTCTGTCACCAAAATAACCAAACACAACAAAAAATAGTACCCAACATATGACTAATCAGAATTGCAAGCAATTGTAGTGTTGTTAATTCAGAAAATTAAATGAGAAAAGGTGTTCTGAAAACTCAAGGCTCTGTAGTCAAGGATGCTACTGACCTCTGAACATCAAAAAATGACATTTCTTTAGAAACTTTGTATTTTAAAGAATGATTCCAAAAAAAAAATGAAAAGAATGATTCAGAAATAAATAAAAATTAAGATAGCAGATTAGAATATATTGAAAGGAACTGACAACAAAGAGGAAGAAGAGTTACAAAAACCTATAATTACAAAAAGAATAATTTCAAAAGTACAACAGTGTATAAGGTAAAAACTCAATCATGGCATAACTATATTTTTGAGAACAGCATGTCACCAGTGGACCTTAGAGGTTAGCCATCATTTTACACATCAGAAAAATGTCAATGAAGTTACAAGTAACTTGATGAAGATTGTCTACTCAGTGCAGGAGAAGAGAGGTTATATCAATTTTTTAAAAAACACAAGACTATTTTGTGAAAACTCATATGCCACATGAAAATTCTTACCATTTTATTATCAGTTATTTTACAATCATTAAGAACATATTAGAAAAATTGTTGTGTGGTGATATAATAACAAAATGACATCTTTGTCATTCCACTGATTAGAAAAACAAAATAATTTTTAAAATATATTTCATAAATTGCTAGGGTATTTTATAAGCAAATATTCCATATTTATGCATTTCATTTATGTGGTATTGCAAATCTAATTTTGAAAAAATACACTATCATTTAGTTCGACTATTTACAAACATGAAATATCTATAAGATAAAAAATATCTAAGGTTGGCAAATAGACAACCTACCCAATGGGAAAGGATATTTGCGTATTTTGAATCAGACAAAAGCTTGATAACTAGGATGTATAGAGAACTCAAATTAATGTACATGAAAAAAGCCAACAATCTCATATAATCAGTGGGCAAGAGACATGAATAGAACCTTCTCTAAATAAGACAGACGAATGGCTAACAAACATATGAAAAAATGCTCATCATCCTTAATTATTAGAGAAATGCAAATCAAAACCACCCTGAGATACCATCTAACTCCAGTGAGGATGGCCCACATCACAAAAATCTCAAAACTGCAGATGCTGGCATGGGTGTGGAGAGAAGGGACCACTTTTACACTGCTGGTGGAACTGCAAACTGATACAACCTTTTTGGAAGGAAGTATGGAGAACTCTCCAAGAACTCAAGCTAGACCTCCCATTTGATCCTGCGATCTCATTATTGGGCATCTACCCAGAAGGAAACAAATCCTGTTATCATAAGGATACTTGCACTAGGCTGTTTATTACAGTTCAATTTACAATTGTCAAAATGTGGAAACAGCCTACAGGCCCACCAACCCAGGAATGGATTAACAAATTGTGGTATATGTACACCATGGAATACTATTCAGCCATTAAAAAAAATGGAGACTTTACAGCCTTTGTATTAACCTGGATGGAAGTGGAACACATTATTTTTAGTAGAGCATCTCAAGAATGGAGAAGCATGAATCCCATGTACTCAAGTTTGATATGAGGACAATTAATGACAATTAATGACACGGTGGGGGTGAAGGAAGAGGAGAGCAGAGAGAGAAAGAATGAGGTAGGTGTGGGGAAAGAAAGAGCCAAGAGAGGGAAGGAGCAAGGAGAGTGGGGTCTCGGTGTGTGCCACACCTTTTGGGTGCAAAACACGATTGTAAGAGGAACTTTACCTAACAAATGCAATCAGTGTAACATGGTTTCTTGTACCCTCAATGAATCCCCAACAATAAAATAAATAAAATAAAATATATCTAAGGTTAAAATGATCCCTACTGATAAGAAAATGAGTCAATCAAGTTTAGGTGTTTTTGTTTTAAGAATGATATATTCTACCAAACCTGTATAAAAGGGCAAAGAATAATTTGGGGGGGGGTACTTAAATGTACCCTCCACATAATCAAAATGAGGATATTTTCACTTTTGAAATAAAGCTCTCTTCTGAGTAATACAGACTTTGTTCACGCTAAAGAGAAATTTGTTATGCTATAAACTTCTAAAATATTTTCCATCAAGTCAACAACCTGCTTTAGTATACATCTGTGAATTGGGGTAGCTGGAGGTTGCTAAGGTCATTTAAACATTGGAAGCAAATTTAGGACAAAGGGACCACTGAGTGTATTTCTTCACTCCCTCATGGGCCTACTGTTTTAAAAAGACTTCACTTTACTAATCTATTAATTAAAACTATAAAATAAATTAAGATGTTAAAATTAAACTCTCAAAAAGAATTCTGAATAAGCATGGAAAGCAAGGAATAACCAGTGCTACCTCAGTCTAAAATCCAGAAAAGGTAAAGAAATTAGATGTTTAACGTAGCCATTATTCAATAGGTTAATGGAGGTCATGAAAACATTTTATTCAGAGCTCAGTAAAACACAATGAATACAAATTATTTTAAAAATGGTATTCCAAAACTGAGTTAAAGAAGAGATACTTACCACATGGGCTGATTGTAGAGCTAAGTGAAGCAACTCCAGTGGAAAGGCTGCATTTTGAAACTGCTGAAGCCACGGAAGGTGTAGAAGATGAAGTTGGTGGAGTAGAGGAGGCTGTCGAAGATGGTAACCGTTCTCCAGACTCCATATCTATGAGGGGAGGTGAATTCTCATTATATAAGGAAATTATTCAAAAGAATTTAAAACATTTAAATTGTTTGTATATTTAAAAAAATAAATTTAGAAAATATGTTCTTCAGAAATACATGAAATAGATAAATATATATTTTAAAATACCAATTTATAAAATAAGTTTAATATAAAACATACCAAATCTTCTAAAAGATATTCAGAGTTTTCTTATATCAAACAAATTAAGTGATATGGATAAATTAATTTCATACAAATGTGTGTTGCCACACTTTAGGGAAATTAAGGTTCTACATTCATCTTATTCTTCTTAAATCACCTCATCATCTATTCACTTACAAAATAATATTCATATTAACTAAAAAAAGTCAAGAAAATCACCACCACATTTGAATGGACTATATCTTTGTCTTCTAAATTCAGATAGCAATATATTTAAAGGTCCTAAGTGTCCAAGAATTTGGCCTGCTAATCCCAAATACAGTGAGCCCCCGACCTCCCTCGACCTCCTCCATAAAAGGCAAATACATTTTAGAGTTTTTACTGAAGTCAAATTTAAACCAGAATTTCAAAATGGCCTTAGTGTGACCCATTTATAATGACAAAACCACTTCTAAGCATCTCTATTAATTTGTTTAGCTTTTGTGGTACAATGTTGCATTACTTATAGCAATAGTCAATGTACATATTAAAAATCCAGACTGCAATAGTTTGTGGTCATTTAAATACAATATGCATGCATTGATCACACAATTAAGCAAGGAAATCATAAGGTTTGCAGACACTTTAAGGATTATACAATCTACAGGGAAAAAAGATACTATTCAACTATAAGTGAATTTATCATCAGCAATATGAAAACTCTTACTATGTCAATAATCAAACCATAGAAAGACTTGTGTATTAAATTCTATGTCTAATTCACATAATGACTGTATATTTCCTAAGAAAAATAGTTTGATTTCATTTTCAAATATTGACTAATAAAATAACACAAGGCTAGTGTTTAAATGTTGACTGAATCTACAAAGCACACACATATTTTTTCTCATAACATAGATACATATGGGAAGGCAATCTTTGACTGACTGACACACAGCATCATTAGGAGCCCTAGCCTTTCAAGCATACCTAATTCAAAAACTTCTCTTCATGTTTTGGTATTGCTGTCAGTAAAATCCACAGACAACAGTATTGCAATGATGAGATACATTTGAGTAATGTAATGCAATACTGTTGAGTAAAGTAAGGAAAACCCAGAAGGCATATACTTACAGAATCTTTATCAGCATTCATCATTGGAAAGGCAGTTACCACTGATAGCTTCATGGAACTTATGTTTAAAGGGAGGGTTTGAGGTCATAAATAAGCACTAACGAACTCTGAGATATGTGCCTGTTTGATGGTATGGCCCATTCCTGACATACTTCTCTATAAACTATTTTCACCAAGTCTCATTTCACTAAATACAAAAACTGGATTTTTTAGCTAGAAAAAGTTTATAGAAAGGGGCTATTTTCTTTTTCTTTTCTTTCTTTCTTTTTTTTTTGCAGCTTTTGGCTGGGGCTGGGTTTGAACCCACCACTTCCGGCATACGGAGCTGGTGCCCTACCCCTTTGAGCCACAGGCACAGCCTGAAAGAGGCTACTTTCTTCTTCATAGACAGTAACATCATTGTCTCAAAGAATTCTAATGTGTACCACTGAAATGTATTATTTTAAAAAAATAATGAAAGAATTACAAAAAAAATTGTCTTTGTATTCTATAGTAAAAATAATGTAGTGACTAAGATAAGCACTTTGAGTAGCTGGCATATAAGAGCTCAATAAATAACAGCTACTACCTTTTTTAATAGAATAATATGCTATGAAGTCTAGGTTTCTTTTGTTAATATAACTTGATTCAGGACTAAAGTAAGGAAAACCCAGAAGGCAAAATAAGCAGTCTCGTATACATACTGCTCATTGGAGATTACTGTGTTTTTTTTTTTTTTTTTTTTTTTTTGAGACAGAGCCTACTTTGTCACCCTGGGTAGAATGTTGTGGCTTCAAAGCGCACAGCAACCTCAAACTCTTAGGCTCAAACCATCCTCTTGCCTCAGCCTTTCAAGTAGCTGGGACTACAGGCACCCGTAACGACACTAGCCTCCTTTTTAAAGATGGAGTCTTGTTCTTGGTTAGGCTAGTCTGAAACTCCCGAGCTCAGGTGATCCACCTGTCTTGTCCTCCCAAAGTGCTAGTATTACAGGAGTGAGCCACCGTGTTCAGCCTTTGAGTTTACGTTTCCTAAAGAATTAATCAGGGGCCAGGCGAGGTGGCTCACGCCTATAATCCTAGCACTTTGGGAAGTGAAGGTGGGTGGATAGACTGAGCTCACAAGTTTGAGACCACGCTGAACTAGAGTGAGACCCCATCTCTAAAAATAGCTGGGCACTGTGGCAGTCGGCTGTAGTCCCAGCTACTTGGGAGGTTGAGGCAAGAGAATTGCTTGAGCCTAAGAGTTAGAAGTTGCTGTGAGCTATGATGCCACAGCACTCTACCAGGGGTGACAAAGTGAAACTGTTTCCAAAAATAAAATAAATAAATAAATAAGAATTAATCAGAGTCAGGCCCTGGTGGTTCACACCTATAATCCTAGCACTCTAGGAGGTTGAAGCAGGTGGATTGCTTAATCTGTGGAGTTCCAGACCAGCCTCAGCAACAGTGAGACTCTGTTTCTACTAAAAATAGAGAAACTAGGCGAGCATTGTGGCAGGGTGCCTGCAGTCTCAGGTACTTGGGAGGCTGAGGCAAGAGGATTGCCTCAGACCAAGAGTTTGAAGTTGCTGTGAACTATGACCCCACAGCACCTTAACCTGGGGCAATAGAGTGAGACTTTGTCTCAAAAAAAAAAAAAAAAAGATAATCAGAATATTTATTAAAATCAATTACATATTTATATATACACACATACATAACACATACTTGGACATTACATTCCTATTTTTGAGAATTTATTCTGTACAAGTACCAGAAGGTAAGGTAACATATATCAATTTGGTTTTTTTGTTTTTTGAGACAGAGCCTCAAGCTGTCACTCTGGTTAGAGCGCTGTGACATCACAGCTCACCGCTACCTCCAATACCTGGGCTCAAGCGAGTCTTCTGCCTCTGCCTCCCAAGTAGCTGGGACTACAGGCGCCTGCCACAACGCCTGGCCATTTTTTGGTTGCAGCTGTCATTGTTGTTTGGCGGGCCTGGGCTGGATTCGAACCCGCCAGCTCAGGTGTACATGGCTGGTACCTTAGCTGATT
>CAUYON010202028.1:0-20508 GCA_963573935.1 Arctocebus calabarensis
TACCTCTCATGCTGGGAGGTGTGGCGGATTCTCTCTCTCTCTTCATGCACTCTGGTGAGTGCTCCCTCTGATCCTGGGAGGTGTGGAGCATGCTCTCTCTCTCGTCCTGCACTCTGGAGAGTGCTCCCTCTCATCCTGGGAGGTGTGGAGCGTGCTCTCTCTTGTCCTGCAGTCTGGAGAGCGCTCCCTCTCATCCTGGGAGGTGTGGAGCGTGCTCTCTCTCGTCCTGCACTCTGGAGAGTGCTCCTTCTTGCCCTGGGCCATGGAGCCCTGAGGTATCCTGATTCTTGCTGGGTCTCACCTCCACCTGGAGTTCTGTCTGCTCAGGTTTGGCCCTGGAGCATCCCTGGATTGACTTCCATAACTTATTTCATTAGCTCTGACCTAATCAGTTCTACACATCCCAGGAAATAGCAAGAGCCAGATCTCAACATGGCAGGGAAAGCCACCAGGAAATGTTCCCTGGAAATGTTTCCCAGGAAATGTTTCTGAAAAGATGTCTGTTTCCTTTCCTGGCTCGTCCTACATCTGTTTTGTCAATATATTCATTTTGGTGTAATGAATGTTCCCTCTGGTCTGCTTATCTTTATGCAGCAAGCGCTAGCCCAGGATTGCATTTTTATTTTCAAGACTATAGAGTATGGGAATAATCACATTGTCAAGAAGGTTTTAGGCAGAAATCCTCCAAGGAAGATCCTGAGGACCAAGGAATTGGATATCAGGTTGACTGTGCTTCTACAAGTTCATCTCTGCTCTGGGCTTGAGGAGGGCTGGGGGCTTGCAGCACAGACACCTAGCACTTGAAAGACTCAGAGACATCTGGGTTCAGAGGGAGTTGGGAGGATAAATTCCAGCTGTGGACATACATCTGTGAGTGCAGGCCCAGAGCTCACCCCTGCGGCCCTCAGCCTGAGACTGCATGGTTGAGAGAGTCCCCGTGGTGGACGCTGCTCTGATGCCCACACGTCAGGCAGCACAGCTCAGAGCAGTCAGTCAGATGGCAATGCCACATTTCCATAGAGAAAGGGGACACTGGTCCTCAGGGCCAGCCTGCAGTGATGGTGAAACTGGTATCTGTCTCCCCATCCGAGTGTGCACAAACTACTGGGCTTTTTTGTTTATTCATTTACACAGGCGTCGTGCAACCCCCTGAGTGCTGGGCCTTCTGTATCTGTGTGCCTTAGTCTGCTCTCCCCAGAAACAGTTTTGAGTGCAGGTAGTTAACTTAGAAGGGGCCCTGGTGCGTGGGCAAGAAACCAGCCTGGAGGCAAAGGGCCTGTGGCTTTGGCACCAGGCATCTTCACCTCCCCACCGAGTGTGTGGGCTCTGGCAGCCCAGATGCCACCGTGGGAAGGCGGCAGGCTGGGGCTCCCTCCAAGGACCAAGAGGACATGGGGCTCCAAGCAAGGGCCACCACACACCCCACGCTCACAGGTGCTCAGCACTTCATGATAAAGGGCTACCAAACCTGGCTGAAGAAGCTGTTCTGTGTAACAAATTTTGGAAATGGCTAACTTTTGAAATGCATGCAGGATACACTAATATTATCACAGGAGGTTCAAAGATTTTGAACAACTGAAAACTATTTCAATCCACTTTATTTCAAAGACAAGGACCAAGACTATTTTCAATTTGTGTCTCTAACAGAGCTCACATCTGATGGATGCTTGAAAAAAAATGTTTAGTAGAAACTCCCGGAGTTTTTGTATCTTTATACACTGTGTGTGCATTTTCTTTAAGTGATAATATTTTAGGTTTCTGCTGGCTTTCGAGTTTTAGGTTAGTCAACTCAAAAGTCACTTCCCGAGCAATGCTCACAGAGGTAACGTTGAATGCTCTGACAGCTCTGACAGCCGACCTGTGGTCAGCCTGTGTGCCCTGCAGGGGCGGCAAAGCCTCTGGCCGGAATGCCCACCCTGCTGCCCTGGAGGCTGGCCGCTGTCACAGGGCAGAGCAGGCAGTGATATATGTTGAGTTGACAGACACAGTGGAGGAAACGTTTATTTTAGCACAGTAAGTACACAGCAGCCACCTAAACCTAAACTTGAGGTTTCCAAACAATTTTTTTTTTAGCCTCACATTCAGATTCCTTTCTTCAAAAGACATCTCTCCCAGAAATGTAAACAAAGAACGAGGTAAAGCAGGGCGATTCCCACCACGGGGGCTGGGCAGCAGGAGCAAGGCCACCCTCTCCTCCTAGGAGACCTCGGAACTTCAAGGAGCCCCTTCAAGGGACAGTCCGAACCAAGGGTCTGAGAGCTCCCCCGAGGAGCCGCAGCCACACCCAGTGTGGGCTATGTGACAGAAGGTGCAGGGGAGAGGGCCCACCGTCTCCACCCCAGGTTCCCTTGCTCCAGGGACCTGCTGGCCTGTGTCCCTCAGCTCTTCATGAGGCCACAGCTCCGCACGGCCTCTGCAAACTGAAAAGGGAGCGAGCCTTCAGCCTGACCTAATGCCCTTCTGTCCCCAGGGGGGTCCAATTCTTAGCACCCCCAGGCCACACAAGGCAGCTTTTATACCCTGAGCTGAATCCCAGCTTCCCCTTGGAAAGTTCAAAGTTTTTTGTTGAAAGTCAGAGAGGGGGCCGAGTCCTGGATGTCTGACCGGGAAGGAAAAGCCCGGAGACCAGAGTCCGGCTCAGAACCAGCCTGAGGCCACAGAGAACTAAAGTATGCCTACAAGGTCTTTGTTTAAAATTACACAAGACAAGTTAAAACTAGGCCCAAGGCTGCCCGGCCAGGTGAAGTCTGGGAAGTAAACCTAAACCCTCCACCTGAGAACAATAATCTGAACAACTCTTCTCTCTGCGCAGTGCAGGAAAGAGAGAATCTCTTTCTCCAACCTGGAAAAATTGCTGAGACTCCAGAAGTGGGGTCTGGAGAAGGCTCCCCTAGCTCTAAGTTACATTTGTCCTTCCCCCGCTTCAGAGAGAAAAGGGCAGGACACCCTTACAGGACTTGTGGCCCAGCTCAGCCCCAGAGAGCTGCACGCCTGCCCGGCAGCCGGGAAAAGTAGGCAGGCTGTGTGGGGACACAGAGCAGGGCTGGTGCCTGAGACCTGCCTGAGAGGACACCTGGTCCAGGGCTAGGAACACCACCCCTCCAGGGCCCCCAATCAAAGGCTGGCAGGGGACCTGACAGCAAACCTCCACCAAGGGCGGGGTCTGTTTCACAACCCCGAACCAAGAGCTCTGCTGTTACCCAGAGAGCTGCTCGAACCCAGCAGCCTCCGTGGGACACATGTGTCCTGGTCTCCACGTTCACACGCATGCACAAAGCACCCGCTCCCATGAGGGATTACGGGCTCATTTGCCAAGGAATGGGTGACAGTTTCCAGTTTCAGAACCTGGGGCTATTTGGCCCTGTTGATATCCAGCTGGAGCGGACCTGGCAGGAGGAGCGTGTGAGCCACACCTGGGCGCACACCTGGGCTGGCTCCCGCCCCAAGGCGCACCTCGGCCCAGGGCGCTGCCGCAGCTTGGCAGGATCTGAAACTGAAAGGTCACAGCCCGTCCCCCATGGGCAGGTCTCTGCCTGCCAGGAGGAGGGGCTTAAGTTATCTCTGTGCCCACCCCACAGAGACCCTTGTCTCTTAGAAGGTGAATTAAGACTTTGTCTGGCCCCCCAGGGCTGTGCAGGGCACACACAGGCATCCGCTGGCCAGCCTGTCTGTGCAGGTGCGAGGCAGAGCTGTGTTCACCGCACAAAACTGCCTCTTGCTTACACAGGGCAACTGGCAAGTTCAGTACCAGCTCCTAAGTGTCCCCTGAGGCATACTTGCAGAAGCCACCTTCCCATAATTGTTTTTATAGTGCCTCTGAACACTTTTTTGAAGTGTAATATGCCCAAATTCCACAGGCTGTTCCACCTGCCACGTGGCTGTTTCCCCCTTAAAGAGGTCAAGATGCAAGCGGCATTTCCATAACACAGCAAAAGGACAGCTTTTGCTAAAGAAGGGAAATAGGAATTTTTTGTTCTTACAGGTATGTTTATTTCAGCTTGAGACACATGAACTTCTGTCAGTTCTTTCATGTAGGTTGCAACTTGCTCAAAACATGTTAATAAATATAACTAATCCCTCAGGTTCTAGGAGACCAGGAGGAAGGGCCCAAGGCCAGAGGGAGGGAGCCAGGCCCAAGACTTGGTTAGCACTGAGCCCAGGTCCCCCACACCAGTACCCTGGAAGCCTAACGGGGACACTAGCCTGTGGCTTCCATTACTTAGGTATTTTCGGCTGTTTTTGAAATAATTTTGGTTTTATTAAAACCCCCAGATGCATTCAGCTGACTATATTCCCTTCAATTTTTTAGCATATATTGGTTTTCAGAGAAATGCAAATCATGCTTTTCTGATTCTCTCTGTTGCATCCAAGTCAGCTAGTGGGGGGTGGGGTTCTGCTAGTGCCCTGAGCTGGCCCTGAGCATGGAGACAGTGACCCCACCCCCACCCCAGAGCCCTGTGTCCTGGCAGTCAGGAACCGTGTCCTGAGGTCAGTAGGATCTGTCATGCACAGTCTGTAATATGCACAGATTGAGTACACGTTTCAGCTCAGAACAAGACTGGATTTCTGTTGTTGTAACATGTAACCCACGATTTGCAAGTGGTTTAGACTTGGAAAGCATGTTTTTGCTGCCAGACTGACAGGAAGCTCTGGGGTGAGGGCACCCCAGGAGGCTCACCCCCCAGCACTTCTGCCCTGCGTCCCCAGCCCCCGAGGCTATTTTCCAAGCTATCAGTTAAGGTTTGTTGATGGAAGAAGAAAGGGAAACTCATTTAAAATGCTCAGGTCAGCAGAACTTGACCCTGAAACCACAGGGCTCTGTCCTGAGGAAGGCAGGGCCTGATGTCTTAGCAGGCTTGACAGCCAGCGGCAGGCCTGGGAGACATGAAAGTTGCCCCCTCCTTTTAAAATAAGTATCCCTTAAAAGCAGGGCAGCATCAATACTATGTAAACGTCACACTTTAGACTCTTTAAACTCTTGTACTATTTGTATATGTGAGAATGCACATTTCAAAAACTGGGAAGCTAAAATTTCACATTATCCCAACCAATTTGCTCAGATTGCCATAAGTGCGCCAAATTTGATATGCGACACATTCCTTTAATATTACAGGATTTGGCCTTTCTGTAAACAAAGTTACTCTTCATTTTTTTCTTGCAAACAACAGAACCTTCTCCATGCTAACACTAAAACTAGACCCTTCTCACGGCTTTCCGTGAGGACAGATGCTCCTCTGAAACACAGGCAGGCCAAATACCAGCTCCCACCCAGGGAAGGCTGACAGCCCAGATGACCACCTCTCATCCAGCCTCATCAGACGCAGCACCAGAGCTGTGCAGCCAGAAAGCCGCCTTTCTTTGGCCCCGGTGTCTCCACAGAGCTTCAGTGTTGACCAAAGAAGAGACAGTTTCTCACTGAACTTTGTTTCCACGAGTCCCAAAATACTGTGAGAGATTTTTGATCAAATTGTTTCAATGAGAAAGCACAGATTTAAAAACTAGAAATTTGGGGTGGCGCTTGTGGCTCAGTGGGTAGGGCACTGGCCCCATATACTGAAAGTGGCAGGTTCAAACCCAGCCTTGGCCAAACTGCAACAACAAAAAAACAATAGCTGGGCATTGTGGCGGGTGCCTGTAGTCCCAGCTACTTGGGGAGGCTGAGGCAGGAGAATCGCCTGAGTCTGGGAGTTGGAGGTTGCTGTGAGCTGTGATGCCACAGCACTCTACCGAGGGCAATAAAATGAGACTGTCTCTACAAAAAAAAAAAACAAAAAAAACTAGTAATTTAAAACTGCCCCTCCCCCAATATGTGGCCCATAAAATGTTCTCCCTTCCCTCTGAAGGCTTCACCATCTCTGTTACTGGCGGGTCTTTTCGCCCTACACTGGGAAGGCCGACAGCCTCCCTGCCCATGTCTTCCTCAGGACGCCACATATATATATACATACACACAAACACACATGCACATATGTATGTACAGGCACACAATAAACATGCATACTCATGCATGTTATATGGGGAGAGGGGGCAAGCAGTCTAAGTATCAAATAAACTTGGATTTAATCTGTGTTGACACAGCCACCTAGTCTTGTGTCCACTTTGGGAGAGGAACGCAGCATTGCCTTGAATTACACAAAATTCAGGGGAAAGAGGGAAAACTCTTTGTATATCTTTTAAAAACAAGAAACTTTCCCCAGCACCTCTTTGACAAACCTATAATATTCTTACTACTCAGGATTCACCACTTAAAGCTGGAGATGGATTCAGCTTCATCTGAGGCTCCCGCTGTTGAGCTCAGAGGGAACACAGAGCCAAAGGCAGAGAAGGGAGCCTGGGTGTGGGGAAGGGTCACATCTAGGGATGGCCTCTGTTACAGAGCGGAGCTCCTGGTCAGGGTCCTGACACCGAGTCACCAGGAGACCGGGAAGAACGGTCCGGGTGTGAGCTTGGCTCCAAGAGTGGATTCTCACCTGTTCTCCTAGCCCTGCGGGAGGCCAGCGGGGACTTGCTTCTGCCTTGTCGGTGAGCAAACAGGGGCAGTGTGGACTGGCCAGCCCGAGGGAGCGTGTCAGTATTAGAGATGGAATTATTTCCGTCCCCAGATGGTTCACATCACTGAGCCCTAGTGGGGATCAGCAACTCTGGCAGTTGGATATGAGTCCGTGTTTAATCCAAGTACAGGAGGAAGCCGAGAGACCTGCCCACCCCACCACTCAGCGTGGCTGTGACGAGCCAGCCACACGCCTGCCACGTCAGGCCGGCCTGCGCCCAGGCCTGTCAGCATCTTACCTCGTGCATCTGGGACAGGGCTACCTCTGTGGACCAGGCTTTCATTTTTAAATTTTAACTACAGAAATAGTATAAATTTCAGAGTTTATGAGGCCCTGAAAAAAAGATATGGTTGCATAGATATTCTAATTTATCATTTGTTGACAGAAGAAAGATATTTAAAAACAGACATAGGGAGAGAAAGATTTTAAAAGAAAGGAAAATGGTCTTTTTTATTTTTTTGCCCAGGGGCCAGGTTCAAACCCACCACCTCTGGTACATGGGGCCGGTGCCCTACTCCTTGAGCCACAGGTGCCACCCAAGGAAAATTATTTTTAAAAATTGTTCCATCACACCGATCTCCTTCTAGAGACAGAAGGGCCAAGAGTCTAGACCTGGTGCCAAACTGATCTATGTAGCTATTAAATACAGGGCAAGGAATCCCCATGTTGACCAGTCTTGGGAGTGAGACTGCACAGCCCCCAGACAGAGGCTGAGAGAAAGGCCCCGGCTGCACGTGGCTCTTGTCTGAACTCTATCACAGGAGCAATCTCTCCTTTACAATTTAAAAGGTTGCTCAGAATTAAAGCCAGCTGTCCTGGCTTTTAAGGCTGCCTCTTACTACTAAATATTCACGAGCCATATTCAAATAAGAGCCCCAGCTCTCAGCCTGAGGATTTCCGTCGGCTGCACCTGCAACAGGGTGTGGGTTCTTACATCACTTGCCTGCATTCAAGCTCTGTCCTGTTCACTATCTCACAAGAGCATCACTTGCCTGTATTCAAGCTCTGTCCTGTTCACTATCTCACAAGAGTCAGAACATTCCATGGCTGCTGTGTTTTAATTTTTTTTTTTTTTTTTTTTGGCAGCTTTTTTGGCAGGGCTGGGTTTGAACTCACCACCTCCGGCATATGGGGCCTGCACCCTACTCACTGAGCCACAGGCGCCACCTAAATTTTTAATTATAAATTTTTCTTAGACAAGGTTGAATGTGTTGCTAAAAAGAGAGAGAGAGAGAGAAGAAAAAGAAAAAAGAAAAGGCTATACATTTCTAAATGTCTGCCCTCGTATTTCCCTGTCCACATGTTCTGAGGACACAGGTGCTCAGCACCAGTGAACGGAGGAAGAACAAGGGCTACAGGACAGCGAGGTAGAGTCCCGTCTGGGGACTGGTCACCTGACTCAAGAGAACAGAGGACAAGGCCTGGTCACAGTCCCACCAGAGACTCAGGGACTGCTGACAGCCAACAGGTGTCACCTTATCACTTTCTAGCCACCTGCTAGGTGTTTGGAGAACGCCGCTTTCTCTAATAGCCACCATTCTGTGAAGCGGGGGCTGCGACCTTCATTTCACAGATAAGAAATTTGAATCCTGTGCAGCTCGAGCGATTCCCCAAGTTCCAGAAGCTAAAAAGTGTCAGAACTAAGATTCAGTCCACCTAGTCCGACCCAAGCGTGGTAGCCTGTCCCCACTGAAGCGGATTCCAGGAGGCCTTGGGCTGGCTACAGATGGGAGTCCTTGTTCCCAGCCCTGTGGGGACTGCTGGGTGGCTCTGCTTGACTGGACAGTTATCCCACAACTCTGAGAAGGAAGCACCCAGGGCTGCCCAAGTCCACAGAGACCCTACAGCTTCACAGCTCATGGTTTTGGACATCAGAACCTTTTTGGCAAATATCATTCTTTGAAAACTCAACAAATACACAAAAGCAGAGTTGGTCCGTGGGGAGAGGCTGCAGGACATGACAGGACCTACTCCCAAGGACCCTGCCCAGGCCCATCTGGGGACCCAGAGTTCAGGGGACTCATGTAAAATCGCTGCCTGGGACAGCCACAAAGTCCAGTTCTTTTTTTTTTTTTTTTTGAGACAGAGCCTCAATCTGTCACCCTGGATAGAGTGCTCACAGCAACCTCCAATTCACTTGGGCTCAAGCGAGTCTTCTGCCTCCACCTCCCAAGTAGCTGGGACTGCAGGCGCCCTTCACAACCTGGCTATTTTTTGGTTGCAGCCGTCATTGTTGTCTGGTGGGCCCGGGCTGGATTCGAACCCGCCAGCTCAGGTGTACGTAGCTGGCGCCTTAGCCCGTTGAGCCACAGGCGTGGAGCCCAAAGTCCAGTTGTGATGTTTAAGCAGCCAACTGGGAGGACCTGGAGCCCTGGACCTGGGGTCAGCTCTCTGTTGGGCCCGAGAGGTCTGCCCCTGAGTCCGTGGACAGGCAGCCTCCAGGGAGCTTCTGTAAACACCCTCTCCAGCCCCATCCTCAGCAAGCGGGTGTGGGGATTTCAGGTGCCATCAGGCCTCAGCAGACAGCAGACTGGGGAACGAGGGGTCCCCTCCAGCAGCAGCCTCTGTGCTGTCTGCTCTGAAGGAGAGGACCGGGTGGGGTCTGATCTTCACTGGTTCCGTGGGGCTGCACTCTGAGGACCCTGCATCTGGTCCACTGGGCTGGACCTAAGCCCATACCCTCAGAGGCCAGATGGGGCTCCTGCAGGTGGGGGTGGCGGCAGGGAGCTGGTGGAAGGAAGTCGGGTTCCGTTTGTCCCACTGGAGTGATTGTCTGCTCTGTGGTCACTGGTCAAATCCCGAAGCTGGGACCACAGAAGCATCCAGGTCCCTGGGT
The DNA here is from genome assembly GCA_963573935.1 of Arctocebus calabarensis. NCBI lineage: Eukaryota > Metazoa > Chordata > Mammalia > Primates > Lorisidae > Arctocebus > Arctocebus calabarensis. The sequence continues at coordinate 9,388 of CAUYON010202028.1, forward strand.
TAGACAAGAACCCCAATTCCCGGGTCTCATATTCCTGTCAGCACAACACAGCATGTGACACAGGCGGGACCCTACATGCCCCCGGTGGCGCCTACCAGGTTTCTGCCCCAGCCAGCTGTCAGTCCGCCCTCCTCCCAGGGGGACGCCCGGGGTTCCACCTTCTCACCATGGCTCTGACGCTGCCAGAAATATCCCGCTCCTCGTTTGTAATAATTGTTCATAAACCGTCCTCTGAAGTTCCTGTCAGGGAGAGAGGAGAAGGGCCAGATTCCCAATTTTCCATTCTTTCAATGCACCGATTCTACTTGGAGAGGACATAATAAAAAGGAGGAGAAATAATTAATTTGCCAACTAGTCTGGGAACTCACAGGCAGAGAAAGCCCAGGGCTGTCTGAGCACCACAGAGGTCGGACGGCACCACCTGGGGCCATCTCAGGAGGGAGAGAGAGGCCGGGCGGCCCTGGGCCCTCCTGGCTGCAGACGCCGCCCTGTGGGCAGCTTCAGTGCAAAAACGGACAGGAAAGGCTTCTGGCCTCAGTCTCCAGGGCTGGGCAGACCAAACTCAGGCCTACATCAAACAGGATGGGAAGTCGCATGGCAGTCCCAGAGCCTCATCTGAACCTGACCCACAGCTCAGGTGTGGCAGGTGACAGGTGACAGAGCCACTATCAGCCAAGAGTTGCAGCTTCTGGTGAGCGGAGCCGGGTCCAGGTCTTCCCAGGCAAGGGAACCTCGTGTTGGTCAAATGAATTCTCATTGTGGACTGAGTCAACACAGGTGCTCTCTAACTGTCGGGAGCAGGTGAGGGTTTGTTTTCTTTTCCCTTTACAATCATCTCTCTCTTCCGTTCACATCTCAGCCCACGTCCCAGTGTCCACTGGCCAGGAAATGTCACCTGGCACTTGTCAGGTGTTGAGTTTCCTTATCACAACTGCCGGCTGTGCCCGCTTATCTGGCCGCAGGCACCTATAAAGCAATAAAGCCCGTTAGGAAGCTACCAGCGCCAGGCTCCAGGGAGAGCCCGGCTCCCGGGATGGCAGCGAGGTGGGCAGCGTGGTCTGCGGAAGGAGCCGGCAGCTGGTCCACCAGGCTGGTCTCCAAGGAAAACAAACATCGGTCATAAAAATGAACAGAACCCAGTGAATGAGGCTCTGTCAGTCCTCACTCGGGGGAGGGGTTGCTCCTGGTGTCAGCCGTGGGACTTCTTCTGTCACAAGACAGAGACATGGACAGCCACAGAGACTGTGACTCGGGGTCACCTGATGGGGGGAGGATCCAGAAACCACCTCACCTCGGGGACGAAGACCCCACAGAGGCACCTGAGAGCCTGAGGGGATGTGTGCTCATTCTGTGCACCCAGCCCTGGAACCTTCTGGAACCTTCTGGCCTCACCAGTTCGGTCCTTGCTCTAACCAAGGTTCCTCCAGGGACCTAAATCTGTCCCCATGCTGTGCCCTTCTTGTGCTCTAGCCCTCCCCCCAGCCCTCCTAAGAACTGGGCAGGGGGCCAGGATCACTGGGCGGGGCGTCCCATTAACACTGGTCTTTCTGGCGCCAACAGCAGTTCAGAGCAGTGGAGCTCCAAGGCTACAGGGCTCCCAGAACCACCTGAGTGGGGCTCCCCAGGAGGAGGGAGGGTGGCTGCCCTGGGCCTACAGCACCATCTCGTGGTGGGAACCTGGCCTCTTGGTCTCCAGTTTTCGAGCCGGCAGCTGCACTGGGCTGGCCTCCCTGTCCACACAGCCTGACCACTCCACCTGGTTGAACTGTGTCTCCTTGGGTGCCCGTGAGTATGAGCACATGAGAAACCAGTGCTTTGCCGATACCCCCAAGTCAGGGTGAGGCTGTGCAGGATCAGGACTGGCCCTAGGTCAAAGGCTGGGGACACACGGACAGACTCTTGGGCAGGGTGACTGTGTAAGGACACAGGCAGATAAAGGTGATCCAGCCACAAGCTGAGGAGAGCAAGGGAGGACCCTCCCCCCAGCCTCCCAGGGAGCCACAGCAGCACCATATTTAGGCGGCCCTGGGACACTACCGCTCAGCTCTGTCAGGAAGTCTGTGTTCACAGTCAAGGAGCTTCAGGCTGGGGTCTGGGGGAACAAAGAGGTAAATTCCTGCTCCAGTGGGTGGGGGGATCTGTGGAACAAGAGACGAGGTGGGCAGTGATGGTGAGTGTCCATCTCTTGCTGGAGGTGACACTGCGTTCAGCAGATCAGGGACACAGACAGAGGCAGAGCCACCCCCCCGGGCTGCACGGTGCACTCCGGAATGCTCTCCAGGAAGGCACAGAGGCTGAGCCTGTCCATCAAGAGAAAACATGGAGGCTTGGACAGGACAGCCAGCAGCTGCCCGGGACACAGCCCTGTAAGGGTCAGGCACCTGGAGCCCCGGGAGGAAGAGCAGCTGCAGAAGGGCTTGTGGCTGGTCCACCGATGGCCACAGAGCAGCCGCCCTTCAGAGGAAAGGCCTCCAAAGCCGGGGAAAAGCCAGTTTTATATCTTTATGTCCATGTTTCATAGTCGTAAAAGGAGGGTAAACTGGGGAAGACAATGGAGCTTGGTTTACATTCGTCCTTTTGAAGAACAAAAGTTATTTGAAGCCAAAACAGTCCCACCTATGGCCTGGATCCAGTGAGGAGGGCAGGGCCCTAGAAAACTCCATCTCAAGACAAACGACTCTTACACAGTGTTTCAAAAAATCAGAACTCGTGCAGAAATTCATGATGAACAAAAACACCCCAAATTTAACTAGGGATGGTGTTAGGATGTCTGGGTTTTCTTTTTCCTCCGGATATAATATGGCCCCACATGGCACAGCCTCATCGGAATAAGGGTGTGTATGAGTCCCGGACAAGCCTGCCTTCTTCCCCAGGGACCTCTGCCCCCCCCCCGCCCCCCGCCGCCTCCACCCACCGTTCACATGTGGCAAACTCAGCATCCATGAGTTAACTGTTTGCTTTGCTTAACAGAGGCAGCGAGAGACGGAGCATGCACCTGCAGTGGTGGCACCATGATAGACCCTGTCCCCTCTCTCCTGTGTCATCCCAGGACAGGTCTGCCCAGCGCTTCTGTGAGGGGTGGTTGTGCTGATCAGGAAAGGGGACCCTGACAAGTTACAGGCTCTTCACATCACAGCCCCCGCTGAGGCTGGGGCAAAGGTCTGCGTGGGGGTCCAAGTGAGGAAATATTGGAGAGTTGCCCATTGGTAATGACTCTTATGACAATTCCTCCTTGTAGATTTTTACTTCACTGAGCAATTTCACAGACAGCGTCAATTACTCTTGGGTCTTGGATCTTTCCCTGCGACCCCTGAAGTCCACTCCACCAGCAGGTCAAATTAGACCTTAAAGACAACCTAAAAGGCTAATCAAACACAAAACACTAATATGCATCTTCTGAAGGGAGGTAATTTTTCTGTCTAGCCCTGGAAATGATGAATATAAGCAAATTATCAGCCATTTGGGACGCAGGGGACACGTAGCTTATCCCAAGATCATCAGCCTCACCCTGATCATGTGACTCTCCAGCAGATGTCCCTTTTGGAAATTAGATCAATAATTACAACAAATACGTCTTGAGTAGATGTCACATCTGACCCTGCGGAATGAAGTGACACATTTTGAGTCAAGGACTTGGGGGTGGATGCCTTCAAATATTTGCTGCTTAAGGAGCTGGCTTTGCTTTAGACCAGTGGTTCTCAACCTTCCTAATGTTACGGCCCTTTAATACGGTTCCTGTGGGTTGCAACCCACAGGCTGAGAATCGCTGCTTTAGAGTTAGAGAACGGTGAGATAAGTTATCCGGCCAGCCTTCCCTAACACTGGCTTCTGGCCTGGGACCCCTGGTTTCCTGCTGCGTCCCTGAAGACTTTCCAGACGGGACTCCACCTTGCTCCTGCCTCTTTCTTCTTCAAATGACAGAAAGGGAATCAGGCAGCCTTGCGTTTTCTGACCAAACTTCATTACATTAGCAAAATAACACTGCATTTGCCTGGCAGTTCTCCAACCATGAGAAGGCCTGATCTTCCCTGGCTGGGCCCCCTGGCCTGCCAGCCAGGATGTCTCGGAAAAGCCCCTCCAGGCTCTTGCGCTGTGTGGCTGGCCCCCACGTCCTTCCCTCTGCTCTCGCCGGCTGCCCTGCAGTGTGACTTCTGGGCACCAGTTCCTGCAGCGGGAAGCTGCAGCTCCAGCTTGTGGACAGAAGATGCTTTGGGGCTGGACCTAACAGAGCTCTCAGGGAGAGGGTTTAAGCCCATCACGAATACCCAAACAGCCCCACCCCCCACCCCCACCCCCGCTCTTTCCCACATCCCATCTGGCTGGCCGAATCCTGGACACAGGTGAGGGAGGAGAACTTCGCCAGCGTGAGCCGGGCGTGCCCCCTGGTGGTGGGAAGCGGCATGGCACTGCACAAAGAGGGTCCTACTAGGTGGAGGCTTGTTAGCGCCGGGCAAGCCCAGGTGACATCCACCTCCAGGCAAATGTGCTCAAGTAAACTCACTCTGGATGTGCTCAGTGTGAGGGTTCACAGCACAGCCCTGGATGAAGGGCTCAACTAAAACTTGCTTTCCTTGGAAACGCAAACAGTGTAACCTAATCATTTGCACCCTCCTCATATTAACCTGAAATGTAAAAAAACAGAATTTTGAATGACATGACCATGTCGCTCATGAGCTGTATGCTAGCTCAGAAGTGCTACAATATGAAACCTTCGGGCCCCCTTAATTGCAACAATTTTTCATCCCATCGATAAAGTGACTGTCCAACACCACCCACACTCACCTTACTGTCCATTCTCTCCTGGCCACTAAAGTGTATTCGTCACAGAAATTCATAAGTAGTATCTAGTCAGATATAACTTTATATTAAGGGTCTGGATATACATGTTATAGGCAATAGACTGCACAAGGTCACCCTCTGAGTGATCATGCCCAGGGAATGTGGGAAATTGTAACTAACTGTACCTTGATTTACAAAATACTCAGTATGAAATTTAATAAACAGGTGGCCAATAATATTTAGAGAATATTCTGTAAGTATTTGTAAAATTTTAATATTTTGTAAATAAAGGTACATTTGGCTACAATTTCCCATTTTCCCTAGCTATGGAGACTTGCAGGGCAACTTCTGAGATGCCCTGTAGTATTATATGTACGGCGAGCAGCGTGGCTACAACACAGACCATGACATGTAAGCATGTCAGAGGAGGCTCACGTGTGTCACCTTCATCGAATGTTCTGGGCACCAGCCCTGCCCCAGAGAAACTCGGGGCCCCTCTGGGGCTGGACAGCTGTCCACATTGGTGCTCACGTCTGCCCCGCTGCTCTTATCTATCCAGAGAAGATGGAAATGTCCTGTCTTTACAAAACAGAGTGGCCCTTTAAAGTGCAATCCAGAGGCCCCACTGAATATTTGCACATTTAAAAACCTGAGGAGGCCTTTGAAGAGCCCACGCAGCCATCTGTGCACTTTTATTTCCCCAACGAAAGTCCTGGGGCCTCCCTGGGCTGAGTGCCAAGGTGTTCAGTGCAGCGAGGGAGAGAAGAGGGTTCTGGAAGTTTCTCCACATTATGGTGGAGGGCAAGGACTGGTGCACATGTGCATCTGCCTGGGTTTGCACAGGTGGGCACTGAGAAGGGGCTGGCCGGGGTGGGGGGCAGCAAACAGGCAATTAGGAAGGCAGCCTGGGGAAAGGCTGCTGGTTTCATTCCCCCTTGGGCTCTGTGGATTCACACGCGTGCTGACTATGCCGGCTGGAAGCCCAGCCCTGCCCTGTCACTGCTGCCACCTTTTCCTGAATATGGCTCTGACCTAGAAATCCCAGCAGCTCTGAAACAGTGAGGAACTTTCCCAGCAGCGTCCCTTCCGTGTGTGTCCCCAGAGGAGCTGGAGAGTGGACCTGACCAACCCTGGGGTCTGCCCATAGCTTGGCCTGCACGGAGGAACGCGCGGCCTCTGCCTTCCCCAGCAGGGACTCTGATTTTAGGAGACTGTGCATCCCTTTGTGTCCCAGATACCCAGGCTAGAAGTGACCTTCTTCCTTCTGAAATTCCCCCTCCTGACTTTGGCCATGTTTGAGAAACGTTAAAAGCAAGACGACTTCTTTCCAAAGACCTGGTGTGTTCCTGTTTCTAGGAAAGATGATCCTATTCTGGCGAAGAGGTGTTTGGTACTTTAGAATTAAAAAACTTCAAATAATAACTGTTTTCCCATTTCCCCTTTGAAAGAGTAAGTGAATGGCAAATTTGTCCTGGCCTGATAGATCACAGCGCCCCAGCGTCACTCAGCGCTGCTCTCTGCGTCCGAGTGTGGGGCTGCCTCTGGCAGGACATCTGTCATTCAAAGGAACACACATTTTTTGTTTTGCCGTGGCTTTTGCCAGAACCACACAAAAAAATTGAAGTGGAATTGCAAAGTACTCAGATTCAAAGAGAGCCAACAGATCTGCAAATAATTTTCAAGATGAAAAATGAAAATAATAATAATGCTTTGAGTGGAGATAGAATTTGACTTTAAGTACAGTTTGAGTGAGACCAGGTTTTCACCTAGAGGCTCCAACTAAGAACAGAATTTTCATGTTGGCCTAATCTTGACTCGCTACTAGTAAGAGGTATTACTGATGGTAAAGAGTGTTTCAAGTCCGGGCCCACATTCACAGGTGCCGTCTCTGGTGGCGCTCACCACGTGCGCAGATGGAAGAGCTACAGTTAAAGGATGTCCAGGAGCATTTTGGAGATGGGGGGAGTGAAGCAGAGAGATAATCCATCAGGTGGCAAGAAAGTAACACGGCCAGACGCAGACACCCAGTCACCCTGCCAAGGGTCCCAGCACCTGAGGTCAGCTCGCCAAGGACTGCGGCCAGAGAGGAGAGCGTGAAGCAGTTCAGGGCAACACACTGAGAATAACTGGGGGGTCAGGCTGCACCCCAGATCAAGTGATCAGAAAGCAGGGCCCGCAGCCGAGCAGCACACCTGTTCTGTGAACGCGGCTCTCTCAACAGCCTGCCTGTGATTTTCTTTGCTCTCTGTGAATCCACAGCAATGCTAATTCTTAAAAGAATGTTTTTGAAGCAGTGCATAAATAAATTTTAAATGTTAAGATAGGTTTACTCATGCTTTTCTCATTATAGAAGGTATTCATTTGTTTTGCAACAAATATAGCCAATATGCAATATGTAAAATAAAAGGTAAAAATTATCCCAAACCTCCTATCCTAGAATAGCTGACGTTTCCACCACCCATTGTTCCAACATGTTCTTCTAAATTTTTTATTGTGTATTTTTCTACCAAAATAAAATGTTAATAGGCTTTTCTTGCTGCCAGCTTTATTCACCGAATGATGTGAGCTGAGGTCAAGTTTATTATTCTCTTTGAGGGATACACATAAGCTGTAGGATACTATGGCCAGCCACGCCACCTGCAATCTGTGCCCTCATAGATGTTTTGTAGACAAGGGACTTGTGACTTGGCAGGGAACATGAGGGTCCCCTGCACCGGCTGACAGGTCCTAGCAGTGACTCTGGAGGCTTGAAGCCTGAGCACCGAGACGGGTCAGTCGGAAGGGATAGTTTGTGCCCAGAGGGCTAACATCAGAAAATCAGAACACAAGGGTCAGCCCCGGGGGAGGGCCGCCAAGGAGAGGTCGGGATGCGGTGGTCTTGAAAGAGCAAATGTTCTTTAGTACTTAGACAGGGTCTCTTGGTGACGCCCAGGGCTGCAGCCCTCACAGACCCAGATGCTAACTGCCTATGACCTTTCTCCCCAAACACAAGATTTCTGCTTAGAAGACAGCTAGAAGAAGGCCGTGTTGTCAATTATAGAATTTCTAATTTGTCTCTTTCTAGGTGCCCTGAACAAAATGGACCAGAACATTTAAATGTTTCTCCTGAGGAGTGTTATGGGGGTGTGTGAGCCCAGACTCTAACCAAAGGCAGCAGGACGATCCTGATGTGTGGGACGTGTAGTGAGGCCCGGACATGTCTGGAGATGGCAGTGAGGAGGGGGCGACCTAAACCGTCTCTCACCTGAGCAGCCAAGGTCGGCCCTGGTGGTGGCCCCTCAGAGCAGCGCTCAGCCCTGTGGCCCCTGCGGCCGCCCTCGTCCCAGAACCTGCCCTCCGCCTCAGGCTCCCAAACATCCAGGAGGAAATTTCCTGTCCTTGCAAGAAACTTTTCCCTTCAGGGGACAGTCCTGGGAGTGTGACAGGGGCCCGGTATCGGGAGCCTGGCTTAGCTCCAGGCCAACGTCAGGGCAGAGCTGAGCTGTGTGTCACAACCCGGTTCCAGGGTCCTCCTCAGGGAGCCAGTCAAACCTTCCTTGAGGATGGTGCACACGGAGTAGCCCTGCTCTCTCGACAGACCCCATCTGATCTTTCTACCCATCACTCCTGACCACACCAGACGCTGGAGGAAAGGAACCGTCCTGGTGAGATTCAGAGAAAACGTTTCCGTGTGATTCAAGCACTGAGCTGGTGGTCAGTGGGCCACCTCCTTGCTGCCCTGGACATATTAGCACAGCCCACAGCCCTCACTCACCCCGCTCCTTCTCCACCACCCTGGCCAATAGACAAACTTCAGGGCCTCTTCCCTGGATGCCTCCCAGGCCACCACCCTCAACCACCTCCCAGGGCCATTTCCTTGGTCTGCATCCCTGAGCAATTCTCTGGATCATCTCTTGAGGCCACTTCCCCAGCTACCTCCCTCAACCCCCCAGACACCCTGCTACCCTGCAGGTTTTCTGACACAGTAATCCACCCAGGCAGGAGAGCATGCTAGAGAAGCCCCTCTCTCTCCCTGCCTCTTTGCACCAGCCAGTTCCGAGGACGAGCTTCCTCCCTGGCTGACCCCGCCCTATTCACAGGACCCGCTGTTCTGCCTTCTCACAACCAAGTGTTCTCTGTAGAAGCCAGACTATTTTCAACACCATCTAGTATGTAACACAGATCGCCTTCACACGCCAAAATCATTTTAGACAAACAAAACATATTTGTGCTACATAAATAGCAAGTGTGTTCCAAAGGCATTGATCCTGTCATCACCAACAAACACCTGCGTCTCATTTCCAGCTTGGTCTCTAATCCGAATCATCAGCTTTTAAGTGAAAAAGAAAAAACAAATCTTTATTTACTTTTTTTCACCCTGGGGAAGGAAGGTGGTCCCTAGTGGTCCTCAGATAATGTCTTTCATATTATGCTCATTTGGAAACACATTTATAAATAATGGATCTTAAGCAATTATAGTATTTCTGAAAGCACTGGGGCCCCAAGGGCCGTTGAACACGGGCCCCCCACCCTTCTTTCTCTCTTCCCCTGCCCCCATTCCTCCCCCTTCCTACCTCTCCCTCCATAGCCCCCTGCCCCCATCTCTCTGCCTGTCGGATTGATGGTGAGATAATCGCTCTCACCAGCCGTTTGTATGGGGGAATATGATAATGAGAGCCCTAAAAGCAGAGTTGGTTTCCAACTGGAAACATAAGCAAGTTTCTTAAATGATTCTGGAGACATACAACTTTGCGATAGACATGAATTTTCTTTAAGCTGCTGTCTGGGGCTGTGCTGGTGTTAGATGAGAACGTAAGGAATGTATTTTCCTTGAAAAAGTGCATCAGTTTCTCGGACTTCACACCATTCTGGAGTATTAAGAGTAGAAAGGAGAGGGGCACAGTGGCTCATGCCTGTCATCTCAGCAATTTGGGAGGCTGAAGAGAGAGAATCACTTGAGTCCAAGAGTTTGAAAACAGCCTGAGCAACATAGCAAGATCCAGTCTCCACCAAAATTAAAAAATTCCCAGTGCTGTGGTGCATATGTGCAGTCCCAGCTACTCCGGAGGCTGAGGCAGGATCGCTTGAGCCCCGGAGTTAGAGGCTGCGGTGAGCGGTAATGACATCACCGCACTCCTGCTGGGACAGCGGAGTCAGACCCTGTCCTCAAAGAAATTAGAAAAAGGAGTAGGCATGGGAATCCAGAATCCTCCAAGAAGCTGCCCGGTGAGCCCAGGTGCAGGCTCAGAGTGTAAGAAGCACATGGAGGTTGGGTCCCGGGGAAGGGGCAGCAGCCACAGAAAGCAGCTCTCCTTTGTGGAGGGAGGGTGGTCCTGACGGAAAGCAGCTCCTGGAGCTGTTCTCTGCCGTGCCGGACACACTCTGTCTGCAGAGCAGGAAGCGCCTAGATATGCGCCAGGATGGCGGATGGGTGGAGCTGAAGCAAACGTCCCCAGCGAGTCTGAACCTGGGCCGCAAAGCAGCTGAACCAGCAGGGAAGCATCAATCTGCACGTCCCTAGACAATGTGGACAGGCAGAGCCGGGGGCCCCAGGGTCGTGTCAGAAATGCCAGTCACCGTCCGGATGGGGACCCAGCGCCAGAGGTCCAGGCGCCGGTGTGAGGCGGCCGTGCCAAGCCACTGCCCATCAGCAAGAAGAACAAGTGATGTGTGAGAGCACGTGCCCGTGTGGGACATCCACTCGGTTTTTTTGAAAAATAACCAATGAAAAAATAAAACAGGACTTAATTTTGTAAAAAGTTACCTTTAGGGCTAACTTCAGGGCTGGGGCAGAAGTGAGGCTTATCTTCATGGTCCTGTTTTGTAGTTTTGTCTTAGAAGACATACACTATTAAATATAAAAAGAAAACAGCAGAAACCAAAATCAAAGACAAATAAAACTGGCCCCATTTCAAGATGACCTAATAATCATGGGAAAAAACGATGGCAGGTAACTTTATCTTTTAGATTTTTGCACTATATTGAGGTGCAAGTGGCCTATGAGAAGCTGGTCTCTGAAGGGCGCAGTTCAGCGTTCCATGCGGGGACAGCCCACGGCAGGGCGTGAGCGTCACCACCCTGGGAGAGCCCACGGCAGGGCGTGAGCGTCACCACCCTGGGAGAGCCCAGGCAGGAAGTGAGCGTCACCACCCTGGGAGAGCCCACGGCAGGGCGTGAGCGTCACCACCCTGGGAGAGCCCAGGCAGGGCGTGAGCGTCACCACCCTGGGAGAGCCCACGGCAGGGCGTGAGCGTCACCACCCTGGGAGAGCCCATGGCAGGGCGTGAGCGTCACCACCCTGGGAGAGCCCAGGCAGGAAGTGAGCGTCACCACCCTGGGAGAGCCCAGGCAGGAAGTGAGCGT
>CAUYON010202036.1:0-10853 GCA_963573935.1 Arctocebus calabarensis
GCAACCAACAATGACGGCTGCAACCTAAACAAAAACAGCCGGGCGTTGTGGTGGGCGCCTGTAGTCCCAGCTACTTGGAAGGCAGAGGCAGGAGACTCGCTTGAGCCCAGGAATTGGAGGTTGCTGTGAGCTGTAATGCCACGACACTCTACCCAGGGTGACAGCTTGAGGCTCTGTCTCAAAAAAAAAAAAAAAAAGAGCTCCAGTATGAATGTGTCCCCCAGTGTGTTAATCCCCAAGGTAATGGGGTTGGGAGATGGAACCTAGTAAGAGGTGATTAGATCATTAGGGGTCTGCTCTCGTGAATAAATTTATATCAATTTTATATTGCTGCAGTGGGTTAGTTACTGCCCCAGAGGTTTGTTACAAACGTGAGTTCAGCCACCAGCCACCCCCGATCTACCTCCCTGAAGGCACACATCAACCCTTCTACCTTCAGCCGTAGGATGACACGTTAGGAAGGGCCATGCCAGAGGTAGGGCCCATGGACCTTGAACTTTCCAGCCTCTAGATGTGTAAGAAATAAGTTTATGTTTTATAAATTACCCAGTCTTAAGTATTCTGTTAATAGCAGCATACAACGGATTAAAACTTCCAGTGATCTGTTGATCAGTACAGCACAGTATGTTTGCCAATAGTATCATCTCAGGCAAGTTACTTAAAAACCTCTGTGACTCAGACCTCTCATCTACAAAATACAGATAAGAATGCCTTCCTCAGAGCGGCACCTGGGGTTCAGTGAGTAGGGCTCCGGCTCCATATACCGAGGGTGCGGGTTCAAACCTGTTCCCGGCCAAACTGCCACAAAAAAATAACCGGGTACTGTGGTGGGTGCCTGTAGTCCCAGCTACTTGGGAGACTGAGGCAAGAGAATTGCCTAAGCCCAAGAGCTGGAGGTTGCTGTGAGTTGTTACACCACACCACTATACCGAGGGCAATAAATTGGGATTCTTTCACAAAAAAAAAAAAAAAAAAAGCCTTCCTCATGGATTATGATGAAGATTAAATAAGTTAAATGTATGTTTTGTTTTGTTTTGTTTTTTTGAGACAGAGCCTCAAGCTGTCACCCTGGATAGAGTACTGTTGCAACACAGCTCACAGCAACCTCCAATTCCTAGGCTCAAGCGAGTCTCTTGCCTCCACCTCCCGAGTAGCTGGTACTACAGGCACCCGCCACAATGCCTATCCATTTTTTGGTTGCAGCCGTCATTGTTATTTGGCAGTCCCAGGCTGGATTCGAACCCGAGAGCTCATGTGTACGTGGCTGGCGCCTTAGCCTGTTGAGCCACAGGCGCCGAGCCGTTAAATGTATGTTAAATGCTTATAGAAATGCCTAACACATAGTAAGTACTTAGTAAATATTAGCTATTATATTAGTTTTTAATAATACCTAGAAGTGGGCGGTGCCTGTGGCTCAACGAGTAGGGTGCTGGCCTCATATACCAGAGGTGGCAGGTTCAAACCCAGCACCGGCTAAAAACTGAAAAAAAGAAAATCATGTTTGGGGGCAGTGCCTGTGGCTCAGTGGGTACAGTGCCAAGGGTGGTGGGTTCGAACCCAGCCTTGGCCAAACTGGAACAAAAAAACAGCTGGGCTTTGTGGTGGGCACCTGTAGTCCCACCTACTTGGGAGGCTGAGGCACTCTATCCAGGGTGACAGCTTGAAGCTCTGTCTCAAAAAAAAAAAGAAAAACCTAGATGGAAATATAGTGAATAAATGTTTTCTAGTTCAAGGAAAAAGACTACCATATGCATTAATAAAATGGTATTGTTTTATTTTGTCAACCCTCTGTGAATCTAATCAGCTACTTTTCCCAAAATCAATTATCTCTGCTGACATTGAAAAAAATGAACTTACTAGCCAAACAAACTGAGGAATGGGTCCTGAATCTTCAAGACCACCAAGTTAATGGCACCCCTAGAGGGCATGTCAGTAGAGCCAGGTGGTCACCTTATGATGCCTTACCTTTCTTCTCACTAAAATGCAGTTTGTCTGTTTATTTGTTTATTTATTTATTTTTAGAGACAGAGTCTCACTTTTTTGCCCTCCGTAGAGTGCCATGGCGTCACTGCTCACAGCAACCTCCAACTCCTGGGCTTAGGCGATTCTACTGCTTCAGCCTCCTGAGTTGCTGGGACAACAGGTGCCCGCCACAATGCCCAGCTATATTTGGTTGCAGTTTGGCTGGGACCAGGTTCAAACCTGCCACCCTTGGTATATGGGGCCGGCGCCCTACCCACTGAGCCACAGGTGCTGCCCAAAATGCACTATTTTTGTCAAAGTAGTACAATTCAGTAAAAAGCATGTGATGCTAACAGGAAGATGAAGTATACATATGCGAATGATTAAATGTGAATATGATTACATCTTTAAAAAGAAAGTCACTGGCTGGATGAGGTGGCTCACACCTGTAATCCTAGTACTTTAGGAGGCCAAGGTGGGCGAATTGTTTGAGCTAAGGAGTTTAAGACCAGCCTGAGCAAGAGTGAGACCCCATCTCTAAAAATAGCTGGGCCTTATGGCAGACTCCTGTAGTCCCAGCTACTCGGGAAGCTGAGGCTAGAGAATCCCTTGAGCCCAAGAGTTTGAGGTTGCTATGAGGGTGACAAGGTGAGACTCTTGTCTCAAAAAAAGAAAAAAGAAACTCTCTGAATTTTATTTTATATATATATACATATATATATATTTTTTTTGAGACAGAGCCTCAAGCTGTCACCCTGGATAGAGTGCCATTGCATCACAGCTCACAGCAACCTCCAGTTCCAGGGCTCAAGCGAGTCTCTTGCCTCCGCCTCCCAAGTAGCTGGGGCTACAGGCGCCCGCCACAATGCCCGGCCATTTTTTGGTTGCAGCTGTCATTGTTGTTTGGTGGGCCCTGGGCTGGATTCAAACCCGCCAGCTCAGGTGTACGTGGCTGGCGCCTTGGCCCGCTGAGTCATAGGCGCCGAACCAAAACTCTCTGAATTTTAAAAAAGTACTAGTTAATTCTCAGTTACCCATACTAAGGGAGATAAAAAGGGATACAATTTATTTGAAATTCAAAACAAACAGTAAAAAAAAAATCCTTAACCTTTTACTTTAGAATGCATTATGTACTTTTTCCTATAGATTTATATACAAAATTATATCTTGGCTGAAATAATAATAATAATTTGCATAGCATGGACATATATTAGACAATATGGAAATTAATTCGAGATAAAATAGGAAGCCAGCATACGACAAATTTTGATGGATAATTTACACACAAGGATAGCTTAACATTATTATATAATTCCTCAAAGCATCTTTTTCCAGTTCAGTCTTAGCCATAAAATTCCTTTAAATGAAAATCTATAAATGCAATTTAGAAATAGCAGATAAGAACAACTGAATTTCCAAAGGTGAATCAATCTAAATCTGGAAGGCTATTAGAGAATCATCTGATTGAGGACTTCTGCTCCCACAGATAAGGGGGTACATTATAATGTCTAAGAAACTATAGATGGGTACCAGCCTGACTACAGGCCAAGTTATTTCATAAACATCAAGTTATTGGGTGGCGCCTGTGGTTCAGCAAGTAGGGCGCCGACCCCATATACTGAGGGCTGCAAGTTCAAACCTGGCCCCGGCCGAACTGCATCAAAAATTAGCTGGGCACTGTGGCGGGTGCCTGTAGTCCCAGCTACTTGGGAGGCTGAGGCAAGAGAATTACTTAAGCCCAAGAGCTGGAGGTTGCTGTGAGCTGTGACTCCACAACACTCTCCCGAGGGTGATAGAGACTCTGTCTCCACAAAAAATAAAATAAAATAAATCAAGGTATTCCTGGTGGCGCCTGTAGATCAGTGGGTAGGGCGCCAGCCACATACACCCAGGGTGGCAGGTTTAAACCCGGCCTGGGTCAGCTAAACAATGACAACTGCAACAAAAAACAACTGGGCATTATGGCAGGTGCCTATAGTAGGGAGGCTGAGAAAAGAGGATCTCTTAAGCCCAAGAGTTTGAGGTTGCTGTGAGCAGAGACACCATGGCACTCTACCAAGGGTGACAAAGTGAGACTCTATCTAAAAAAAAAAAAAAAAAAAGAGAAACAAGGCATTCCTAAAGGTTATGTAATAATCTCTGTGCCAGAAAGGATTTTAGGATCACCTTGTCTAAACTCTTCAAGCTTATAAAAGAAACTGAAGCTGGGCATAGTGGCTCACACCTGTAATCCTGGCAAATCTGGGAGGCCCAGGTAGATGGACAGACTATGAGTTCAGGAGTTCGAGACCAGCCTGAGCAACTGCCAGACCTCATCTCTACAAATAGCCAGGCATTGTGGCATGTACCTGTAGTTACAGCTACTCAGGAGGCTGAGGCAAGAGAATCACTTGAGTCTGAGAGTTTGCGGTTGCTATGAGCCATCACAGCTTGGCACTCTACTCAGGGTGACAAAGTGAGACTCTGTCTCAAAAGAAAAAAAAAGAAAGAAAGTAATTGAGATCCACAAAAGTTGCAAATGTCTGCCAAACTAATTAATAAAATATTTAAGTACTGGGAAGCTTATTATTTAAATCACATATAACTAACCCTTCACCTATATTTCTTATAAAAAGAGACTTTGATGTATCCAGTTTACTTAAAATTGGACCACATCTACGTATCTATTCTACAGTTCTAAACACACAACTTTGGATGTACTAAAATTAAAATCAGTACCCTGGGACTTAGCTCCCAAACAAGTCTCCACTACACCACATTAACTCTCCTCTTCAATTAGTTGACTGGAGCTTGTTTGTCAGTTCACAGATACAACCATATGCCTTTCTCAAATTTATTCACACCACTCTGAGAGCCAGGAATGTTCTCCCACCTCCTATGTGAATACCATCTTTCCAGATCCAGATCAAGTCCTACCCTGTCCTGAAGCATTTCCTAACTGCCCAGTACATTCTGAATTCCTATACTTCTATCACTTTCTTAGCAGTTAATAAATGTTACTTAGAACTCATTAGCTACCAAGTAACATAAAACACCTAGAATTTTAGTTCTTCTGTATATGTTTTTCCCTACCCTCTTTTGGTAGGGCTTAGCAAGACCTAGGAATAGATACTTAAAAAAAAAACAAAATAATTTATCAGAGGGAAAAAATAAAATTGATTTTTTCCTTTTATTAAAATGTCCTTTAATGATGTCTAAATATAATTTAAGCTGTTTAACTATATCAATTATAAAAATATTTAAGAAATAATTAGAGGTGGCACCAGTGGTACAGTGAGTAGAGCACCAACCCATATGCTCAGGGTGGCGGGTTTGAACCAGCCCCAGCCAAACTGCAACAACAACAACAAAAAATAGCCAGGCATTGTGGTGGGCATCTATAGTCCCAGCTTACTCTGGAGGCTGAGACAAGAGAATCACCTAAGTCCAAGAGCTGGAGGTTGCTGTGAGCTGTGATGCCATAGCACTCTACTAAGGGCAACAAAGTAAAACTCTGTCTCTAAGGGTGGTGCCTGTGGCTCAAAGGAGTAGGGCGCCAGCCCCATATACCAGAGGTGGTGGGTTCAAACTCAGCCCCAGCCAAAAACAAAAAACAAACAAACAAAAAAACTGCCTCTAATAAAAAAAGAAATAATTAGGAAAAAAAATGTAACATCATGCACCTTTTAACACAGCAATTCCATTTCAAGAATCAATCCTAAGGAATCAATCTAATCAGTATAAAAAGAAATATACTAATTTGAAACTAGCAGATGAACAACTACTGAACCACACAAAAGAAAAATACAATTAAATTCAGGAAGGGGGTTGGAAGGAGGGAAGTTCAGTGAGCTCTACCTCTACTGGGTACAAGGCAAAGGTATAGGGTACATCACCTGGGTGAAGGACACAACTACAACTGTAACTAAACCTTACAAACAGACGATTGCATGTGTAGCCTAATGGTAAATACCTTTATGTTAATCCAAACAAATAATAAGATTTATGTAAAAGAATGTTTATCACAGCATAATTTATAAGCAAAAACTGAAGAAAAACGGGCTAAGGTGCCAGCCACGTACACCTGAGCTGGCAAGTTCGAATCCAGCCTGGGCATGCCAAACAACAATGACGGCCGCAACCAAAAAAATGGCCCGGCGTTGTGGCGGGCGCCTGTAGCCCCAGCTACTTGGGAGGCGGAGGCAGGAGACTCGCTTGAGCCCAGGAATTGGAGGTTGCTGTGAGCTGTGATGCCACAGCACTCTATCCAGGGTGACAGCTTTAGGCTCTGTCTCAAAAAAAAAAAAAAAAACAAACTGAAGAAAAAAATACATTAGTAGGAAATTGACCAAATAAAATACAATGTATCCATACAACAGAATTCTAGATTATTACTTTAAAAGATTATTTTCACTGGCATAAAAAGAGGTCTACAATACACTGAATTTTTAAAGCATTGTTTAAAACAACAAAAATAATCCAACTTTTAGAAAGCTATATATATCTAAATGTACATATACCTTTAGAGAAATACCCATTAAGATGTTCACAGATGTTAAATCTGTGTGATAGGATTTGGGATAATTTTTTACCTTTTCCTTTATGCTTTTCTATGAATTATTTTATAATTAAGAAAAGCAAATAACTTTTATTCTGAAAAAATACCATACATATTTAAATTAGAACTCTTTTTTATGGACTTTTGTTGTTTGTTTGAGATAGGGTCTCACTACGTTGCCCTTGATAGAGCGCTATGGCATCACAGCTGACAGCAACCTCAAACTATTGGGCTTAGGCAATTCTCTTGCCTTAGCCTCTCAAGTAGCTGGGACTAAAGGCGCCCACCACAACACCCAGCTATTTTTTTGTCACAGTTGTTTAGCTGGCCCAGGCCAGATACAAACCCCTCACCGTCAGTGTATGTGGCTGGCGCATAACCACTCTATTACAGTGCCGAGCCGGACTTGTGTATTTTTACAGATTTGTGTGCAGTATCTCACTCTCACTATCATCAACCTATAAGGAGTAACACAGTAGCTCATAAAGAGTAGTTATCCCTAACAACGTGTCAAAACTGACAACGTAATTCTCTGCTGTTTTCATTTTGTTTCTTCAAATCAGAAGCTCTGAAATAAATACCTACAACTTTCACTGAAAGGAGTTTCTCACCTATGAAGATGTTTCCATAGGTGGTAAAAGGATAGACAGCAATGAGTCAAGTCAATCACCATGTCATGTTATATTCCAAAAGTCAACCATGGCTAACAGCACCAACTCATGTCAGACCATCAAGAAGAAGAACCACCACTTCTTTGGTATCTCTAATCAGATGCCAAATACAGATTTAAGTATGAGGGTACACTAAGAACAATGTGGCACTCAGGGCCGTGGCTCATGCCTGTAATCCTAGCATTCTGAAAGGCTGAGGCAGATTTCTTCAGCTCAAGACCAGAGCTGAAGACCAGCCTGAGTAAGAGCAAGACCCTGTCTCTACTAAAAAATTAGAAAAAAACTAGCTGGACATGGACATCGTGGTGGGTGCCTGTAGTCCCAGCTACATGGGAAGGTGGCAGGAGAACTGTTTGGCCCCAAGACTTTGAGGTTGCTGTGCGCTATGATGGCACTCTACCCAGGGTAGACTGAGTGAGACTCTGAATCCAAAAAGAAAAAAAAAAAAAAGGAAAAAACAAACAAAAAGCATGGTAGACTGTCTCTCTTTTTTTTTTTTTGTGGAGACAGAGTCTCACTCAATCGCCCTTGGTAGAGTGCCATGGCGTCACACTGCTCACAGCAACCTCCAACTCCTGGGCTTAGGCGATTCTCTTGCCTCAGCCTCCCGAGCAGCTGGGACTACAGGTGCCGGCCACAACGCCCGGCTATTTTTCTGTTTTGCAGTTCAACTGAGGCTTGGTTTGAACCCGCCACCTTCGGCACATGGGACCGGCGCCCTACTCGCTGAGCCACAGGCGCTGCCCATAGACTGTCTCTCTTATATTAACAGGACTTCAACTTCAAGGGTTCCCACAGACATTCCATTTCAGATGTTCATCTATACCCTCATACCTGAGCAAGGAAGGACCTTTGGAACTTACTCTACTTCTCAGATACCAACTTCTGAATTTTTCTCTCTGAACTCCTATTCCTTTACCAAGATGAAGGAAAGAGAAAACAAAAAGTCCAAAGCCCCAAGAGGACCTAGCTGGGTATGTTGAACAAAAAGGAAAGCAGTGTGGCTCAAGCATAGTGAACAAAGGAAAATACTGTATGAGAAACAGGCAAGGACTGTATCACAGATGGCCTAATAGGTCATTATAAAAACTATGGAAGTTATGTTCACAAATTTTGCTGCTGCCATGGTGAATCAATTTTATACAAATGAGAGTCTTTCGTTTTCAATGTACAAAATGAATTTCTAGATGTTTTGAGCCTCATCTGCTCTTCCAAAACCCAGTGCAGCACACAGAACTGCCTGCCTGCTAGCAGCCCCTTCTAAATGTCAATATATACAAAGCCGAACACTATCTTTTTACCCAAACCAGCTCCTTCTGACTGTTTTATGTTTGCTAATGGACCAAGCATTCATTCAGGCTTTGTATCTCCAAGTTACCTTTCACTCCTTGCCTACTGTCCACCTCCATTACATCTGGGCTCCACCAGTCTTTAAATCTTCAACCTACTCTTTACGTTTTATTCCCAGTGCCATTACCTTAGTCCACCACTAGCACTGATTCTCATTCAGATTACAAGAATAGGCTAAACAGTTTCCCTATTTCCAATTCTTTCAAATTTATTCTATATGACATTACTAAGTACTTTCAAGATCATCAATAAGCAGGTGATACAAAATTTATTACCTCAAGCTCTGATTTTGTTTCAAGCTCCACTCATATATCTGCCTACTTAACATATTTATACTTAGCCACATTCCCATCTCAAATTTAACATGTCTAAAATTGAACTCCTGATTTCTGGTCTTCCCTCCAAATTCCACACCTACTCCTCCCCTCCTATCTCCCACCCTCATCTCAGTAAGTGACACCTCTACCCATCCAGTTGCTTGAGCCAGAAACCTGGGAGTCATTCTTGACACTTTCCTCTCCTTCAACTCCCACATTGAATCTATAATTAAATAGATTCTTTCTTTAACTTCTCAAATCCATCTACTCTCTCCCTCTCCTCTGCCACTGAGTCCCACCTGCAAAGATTCTTATTTCACTGGTATGGGAACAGCAGGTATCAGCAGTTTTAAAAGCTCCCCAGGTGATTCAAACAAACTGCTCTATAGAATCTGGACTTCCATTAACCTTTCTGGCTTTATTGTTACTACTTTCTCCCTTGTTCACTTAACTCCAACCATGCTGCCCTCCTTGTTGGTTCCTTGAACATGCCAGGCACACACATACCTCACGGCTTTTATATTTCCTCTGTCTGGAATGCTGGTTCACTCCTTCATCTTCTACAGATGTTTACTCAAACATGCCCTTTGCAGCAATTTAGTGAGGCCTTCCCTGGCCATTCTGTCTAAAATCATAATAATCGCTCCCATCTCAACACTCCATTATCCCTTTCTCAGGTTTTATTTTTCTCCTTGGGATATATCACCTCCTAACATACCATATACTTTATCTTGTTTGCTGCCCAAATGCAAAGCTTCATGAAAGCAGGGATTTCCCCAATAGAAATTTATTCTTTTTCTTTTTTTTTGAGACAGAGCCTCAAG
This sequence comes from Arctocebus calabarensis, assembly GCA_963573935.1. Taxonomy (NCBI): domain Eukaryota; kingdom Metazoa; phylum Chordata; class Mammalia; order Primates; family Lorisidae; genus Arctocebus; species Arctocebus calabarensis. The sequence goes on from CAUYON010202036.1 coordinate 9,662, forward strand.
CTGTCACCCTGGATAGAGTGCTATGGCATCACAGCTCATAGCAACTTCCAATTCCTGGGCTCAAGCAAGTCTCCTGCCTCCGCCTCCCAAGTAACTGGGACTACAGGCACCCGCCACAACGCGGCATTTTTTGGTTGCAGCTGTCATTGTTGTTTGGTGGGACCTGGCTAGATTCGAACCCGCCAGCTCAGGTGTACGTGGCTGACACCTTAGCACATTAAGCCACAGGTGCCGAGCCGAAATTTATTCTTTTCATTCGTTACATTTACAATAATTTATATTTTATTTGTATTTATTAAAGCTCCTTTCCTAAACTCCAAATTCTGTGAAAGTAGAGATTTTCTGTTTGATCCACCATGACATGATACCTTGACTCACACTTACAAGGCACACAGAAGAGATATTGAAAAATAGCCAATAAATAAATTAATAAATAGATGAGGTCAAATAAATTTTCAGAAATATGATACCTTAATCATATTATTTCTTCAATCAATAACTTTGAAAGTCTGGCTTGGCGCCCAAAGCATAGTGGTCATAGCGCTGGCCACATGCACCAAGGGTGGCAAGTTCAAACCTGGCCCGGGCCAGCAAAACAACAATGATAAATGCAACAAAAAAGTCGCCAGGCGTTGTGGCGGGCGCCTGTAGTCCCAGCTACTTAGGATGCTGAGGCAAGAGAATCGCTTAAGCCCAAGAGTTTGAGGTTGCTGTGACATGGCACTCTACCGAGAGCAACAAAGTGACACTCTGTCTCAAAAAAAAACAAACAAACAAACCCAAACTTTTAAAGTCTCCTATGTCTCACCACAATAATCCAAAATGCCTGGCCATGGCAGAATACCTTTCATATTCTGAGCCCACTTAATTTCCAATTTCATCTTCCATAACCCCAAGTTCTGATTCAGCCACACTATGCTCTTCAGTATTTCCAATACACACCCTATGCTAAAAAACACAGCATTACCGGCCAGCCCCATATACTGAGGGTGGCGGGTTCAAACCTGGCCCTGGCCAAACTGCAACAAAAAAATATCCGGGAGTTGTGGCGGACGCCTGTAGTCCCAGCTACTCGGGAGACTGAGGCAAGGAATTGGAGATTGCTGTGAGCTGTGTGATGCCACGGCACTCCACCGAGGCTGACAAAGTAAGACTCTGTCTCTACAAAAAAACTAAAAAACACATTATTTCT
>CAUYON010202038.1:0-13472 GCA_963573935.1 Arctocebus calabarensis
TTCCAATTCTTTCTTTGAGGATTTTTAACATCTCATGCCTTAAATTTAAGTTCTTCATCCATCCTGAGTCAATTTTTGTGAATGGAGAAAGGTGCGCAGCCAGTTTCAGTTTTTTACGTATGAATATCCAATTCTCCCAGCACCATTTATTGAATATGGAGTCTTTCCCCCAGTGAATGCTCTTGTTTGGTTTATCAAAGATTAGATAGCTGTAAGTTGTTGATTTCATTTCCAGGTTTTCTATGCAATTCCAAGTATCTTTGTCTCTATTTTTGTGGCAGAGTTTCTTAATTTTAACAAAACCCATAATACAATTTTTATTTGGGTTTTAAGGAAGTGTGATGACCTGGTTCATACAATGAGATGGGACAAGCAGGGTTAAGATGGTTTTTGAAATTTCCACTGCAGCCCACAGGAAAGAAATGCAAAGTCTGGACAAACTGAGTAGCTTCTGATAATGAAAATTGTGAAGATCTTGAAGAATACAAGGGCTATAAGGTGGAATGGCTCTTTCCAATCATGTTACACCTGACAATAAAGAAATGATGAACTTGGAGTTTTTAAATCGTCTGTGTCAAAAAGTCAGAGGCATTGTGTACTGACCTAAGAGAATCTCTTTTCCCTTGTACTCACAAGACTACCCTAGCCATAAATCAAATGGTCTGATCACATAGATTGATGAATTATATGTCAAAATGAATTCAAAGAATTTATATGAATTCAAAACCAGAGAAAATTGCTTGGGAAATTGCTTGGGAAAAAGTTAGGCCCTAGAATTGGAACTGGGATATTTGGGAGGATTTATATAATGTATAATAATTAATTCAAAAATCTTACCACCACCATCTAAGGGCAACCTCAGCCCCTTAAAATTTGCTTAAAATTCTAGCTCTTAGGAGGCAAAGGTGGGAGACTATCTTGAGGTCACAAGTTTACAAGACTGAGCAACATGGTGAGAACCCACTCGCTACAAAAAACAGAAAAACTAGCCTGGTGTGGTGACAGACAACTATAGTCCCAGCTACTTTGGAAGCTGAAGCAAGAGGATAATAAGACCTCAGGAGTTTGAGATTTCTGTGAGCTGTGATGACAGCACTTCACTCTAGCTAGGGTGACAGAATGAGACTATGTCTCCAAAGAAAACCCAAAAAGTCTATGACCAGTTCATCTAAGGTAGTTACTTTGCAACAGAAGAGAGGGTAGGGAGGCCAGTTTCCTTCATGGCCCACTTCAGCTTTCATTGCCATCAAACCTATATCTATCAGACAAACACAGAAGAAGCCTTATGCACGAAAATAATTGCAAGCTTTCTTTTCAAATGCATCTTACCACATTAATCTGTACAGCATTCCTTTCTGCAAAACTGGAGCCCCAGCAGGAAATCCTTTCTTGATTTCCTATTGTTCTTAGAGCAGACTCAGGCCCCGGTGGCCCTGGGAAATCTTGCATGGCCCAGACTCAGCCTGTATTGGCAGCCTCGCCTTGTGCCACTCCAATCTTGCTCTTTCACCTCTAGTCACTGTGTCCATCACACATGGCAGCCCCTCGGCCTGCAGCTGTCTCACTCCTATCACCTAACACATCTCACCACGCTTTCCCATGGCAGTGCTCACAGAGTAGCTCTTCCTCACTGCTCCTCCTTGGTGATACATGCTCACCTGCCGTCAACATGTTACTTCTGTATCCAACTGGAATCTGCCTTTGTGGGGATTAGTTGATTAATGTTCATTTATCTACAGAGATTCTAAGTTCTATCAGAGAGCAGGGACCATGTTGGGTATTGCTTATCATCATATCCTCAGGCTTTAGCACGTGCCTATTGATGGAATGAACAGAGGAAAAAACTTCTCTTTGTTCTTGAAGATGGAGATAATGACTGCTTTACAGGCACATCGCAAAGTTTGATGACATCGACAGCACATCGGATGACAGGCCAGAGAAGAAGAGCCTGTGAAGACTGACACATGTCTTCAGAGGAGTAACAGGAGGAAGAAGGATAAATGCACGAGGGAACCCTCGGGAAAGCTACATCTGTAGGAAGTGCAGTGTAGACCATGCTGGTAACCATAGGGTTACTTGCAAAGGGATCAGTGGATTTGTAGGGAGGCACATGTAAATAAGGTGCATCTTGCCTAGAAATGTAGAATTTGGGTGTTAGAATCTCTGTGCTGGATGTTTATTTGAATTTGAATAAAAGAAAAAGACAAAAAGCTAATATTGTGAAAGTACACAAAAACTACACAAGCACATAGACTATGTTTTTATACTAACTTCAAAACTATTACAGAGCTAGAATAAAGTAGAGATGAGGCTTTGGCAGGCCAGACCCCTGCTCTCTGTCTTATTTAGCTGTACATGTAGAAAATCCCTTCTGGACCTATCTTATAAACAATTTCATTTTTTTAAATTTCAGATTCATATAAGGGCACATATGATTAGGATACATTGTTTGCATTTGTAAGGTAGACGCTGAGTGGTAGTTGAGTCCTTCATCCAGGAAGTGCACCATATACCCCTACATTTTACCCATTAGGTGGGAGCTTACTAGGCCCGCTCCCCCTTCTTGAATTTAATTGAGTTTTCCTCTTATGGGGGCCTCTAGTGGTTCACCTACTAGTTTCAAATTAGTATTGAGTACATGGGTTCTTGCTTTTCCAGTCTTAAGACACTTTACTAAAGGCAATGTTCTAAAAGAAGACCTTCTATTTGATCCCCAATTCCATTACTAGGTATCTACCTAGAAAGAAAAAAAATAATTTTGTCATAAGGATATATGCAGTCAAATTTGTATAGCAGCTTGATTCACAATCACCAAGATATGAAAACAATGCAAGTTCCCCTCAACCCATGAATGGATTAAAAAACTGTGGTATATGTGTACCATGGGATACTATTTCAGTCATAAAGAAGATGGAGACTTTACATCTTTTGTGTTTACCTGTATGGAATTGAAGAATAATTTCATTTTCAGAGGGTAGAATATAGAATGGATGGAATCACCATGCTGACTATGGTGAGAGTTTTTGAGAATGAAACCCTTAAGTAAGCCCAGTTATCTGGAAAGGGTGAAGTATTTAGCCTGAGCCCACTGCCTGATGGCATCCTAAGAGAAGAACACAGTGTGATAATATTTTCATAATGCTAGATGCCTTTAAAAGTTGTGTGATTGTCTTATTTTATCTCCCACCATAATTCTTCAAGGCAGAAGTTAACTTTGTATTCTAAAGGTAAGAATACTTCCAATCAAGGAGATGAAGTAAGCAAGTGCAGATCCAAAGGTGGTGAGGGATGGAGCTTCTGAGAAGTGTATAGAGCAGCTGCAGGATACTCCAGACCAGCATGAAGGTGGTCAAGGTCAAGAAGCATACAATTAATGATTCCCATAATAATAAAAATAATGAATACTGATTTTACAGCATCATTAAGGACATTCCCAGGTTGTTTCAGGACAAGCCATGAGATTCAAAAGAATTATTCAACATTTTGAACATTTGAACATCACTTGTGTTTGTTGCCAACTATTCACATAAAAGAAAATCTTCAGCAGTAGGTTGACCCTGACACTGGATGAATATAGGCAATACCACAAGTTTAGTCCTGTTAGTAGATTCATCTATTTATAAGACAAAGTACAATTCTGCAGACAATGTATTAACCCAGTATTTATGTTTGCACCTGAGTCTTTAAAAGGGCATGTGTTTCTCTGTGGTTGCAAATGGCCATGCAGCGCTTCCTCTTCCTGTTTTCCCAGCAGGTGGTGCCCAGCACAGTGATCCACGAGAAGCTTCTTGTCTCTGCACTTATGCTCATGCCTTCAGCCAGCAACAGCATATTAGCTCAGCCTTTGAAATAGCTCAGTAGCTTTTTCATTTCTATTTGGAAAAGCTGTAACAATATTTTCTTGGCTTTTAAAAGAGGTTATCTTGTCTATTTTTAAAATATCCAATTCCTCCTCTCCTCCCCTGTCTAAAACTCAAAAAATGTTGCTGCAACATAACTGGCACCACTATACTATTCTAAATGTTCTATTGCACAAGACACTATGAAGTAAATTATTAACATCTACAAGGACAGGGAGGGCAGCTTTATTCACATTTTTTATTTTATTGATAGTTTTACTCAGTTTCTTTGGAGTATTGTTTTTCTTCCTTGAGTCAAAGGAACACCATAATGTTTCAGTATCATTTCTTAAGCATCTTTGACACGTAGGTGGCACAATCATGGGTTGAGAAAATACATCTCCTAATTTCCTTATCTAATTCAACAATCTGTCACTAAATTTATTTACACCTTGCTTTTCATTTTAAATAAGATATAACAAAATACTAAAAAAATGGTTTTATATAAGATCTGTAAATTTATAAAATGTTTCAAAAAACAATTCAGAAGTATGATTACAAACCAAATAATATTTACTTGTTCCAGATGTTTCCATAAACGAAGGGAAACTTCAATATTTCAAAATAACTATTTCTTGATGATAATGATTTGCAGAGATTATATCAAGTAAAACCAAAGAATTATCATCACAGCACAGTAGAAATACTGAGAAAAAACTGAATTGATGTTTGAAAATGCATATATTTATACCTAGAACCCACTACCTTAGAAAGTTCTAGAAAACAGAAGAATATAAAACCATCTATTCCATTTTTGTCAAAGCAATAATATTGTAATGCTACATAGCCTTTGAAAAACTCAGCCATGGGGCAAGGAACTCCAGACTTTGAGGGACCTGCCCAACCTGGCCCCCCAAAGTCCTTGAGTTGCACATGTAGCCATAGCACCCTGCCAAACACCACCATTTCTCCTCTTGCTCTCTTTCTCTTCTTTCACTTTTGTTTTTTCTTTTTCTCTTCTTTCTCCCTTCTCACTCTTTACCCTTCTCTTCCTGTAGTCTTATACAAGACCACATCAATACCTAAGCTCTGAGACAAGGTAATGTAAAGCAAAGCAGGTAGTAGGAAAGAAAACATAGAGGAAGGAAGGAAGCAAGAAGGAAACACACATGGGAAGGAACCAACTGAAAAATTCTGGCAACATGAAAAAACAAACCAGAGCACCCCCTTCCCCAAGGGATCATGAAGCAGCTACTGCAGAGGATTCAATTGTAATGAATTAATGGAAATGACAGAAAGGAAATTTAAAATATGGATAGAAAAGACAATAAAGGGAATTAATGAGAAAGTGGAAAAATAGAACCAAAAAATGGACAAAAGATATGAAGTATACAGAAAAGATATGTCAGAGCTTAAGAAACTGAAGGAATCAGTCAGGAAATTTAAAGATACAGTAGAAAGTATCAATAAAAGATGATGCCATGTAGAATAAAAAATCTCAGAGATAGAGGATAAAGTTCTTCAGGTAATCCACACAGTTAAAGAGGCAGAAAAGGAGAGAGAGAAAGCAGAACATTCACTTAGCGAATTATGGGACTTCGCAAAGTGTTCAAACATATGAATTACAGGGATCTATGAAGGAGAAGAAGAACATTCCAATAGAACAGAAGCCCTACTGAAGGATATCATAAATGAAAATTTACCAATTTTCACTAAAGATTCTGAAATGCTCCTTTTAAAGGGATATCAAACCCCAGGTTGTCTCAACATAAGTAGATCATCTCCAAGCCACATCATAATGAACCCGTCCAAAGTCAAGACAAAAGATAAAATTCTACAAGTAACCAAGAATAAGCACCAACTGACCAGGAGAAGCAGATCCATCACGGCGATGGCAAACTTTTCAGCTGAAACTTTCCAAGCCAGAAGAGAATGGTCATCTACCTTTGATCTTCTTAAACAAAACAATTTTCAGCCCAGAATTCTGTGTCCTGCTGAACTAAACTTCAAAATCAACAGAGAAATCAAATATTTTACTGCTATGAAAAGACTAAGGAAACTCGCCATGACTAGACCAGTCCTACAGGAAATACTCAGACTTATTCTCCACACTAACCATCACAATAGCCTACCAGCAAAGTAAACATCCAGAAACCAAAGGACAAAATCTAGTTTCTACAAAGGCACAAAGCATAAAACTAAGCAACAGAGTTTCACAAAATAAGATGAATAGAACTCTACCACACTTATCCATTCTCTCAATAAATGTTAATGGCTTGAATTCCCCACTGAAAAGGCCAAGCCTGGCCAATTAGATAAAATAGTACAAGTCATCTATATGTTATCTCTCAGCACACATAACCTCAAAGGAAAAAAAAAAAGACTCAGAGTGAAGGGTTGGAAAACAATATTTCAGTGAAATGAAAACCAGAATAAAGGAGAGATCACAATCTTATTTTCAGATAGAAGTGAATTTAAAACAACTAACAAAAGAAAGACAAAGATAGTCACTTCATTCTGGTCAAGGGAACAATACAGTAAGAGTACATTTCAATTCTAAATATTTATGCACCCAACTTAAATGCTCCTAGATTTATGAAACAGACCTTAAGTGGTGGAGCAACATGATATCACATAACACCATAATATCAGGAGATTTTAACACCCCACTAGCAGACCTGAACAGATCTTCTAAACAGAAACTAAATAAAGATACAAGAGACTTAAATGCAGCCCTAGAACAAATGGGCTTAATAGACATATACAGAACACACCATCCTAAAGCTAAAGAACATGCATTCTTCTCAACAACCCATGGCTCATACTCCAAAATAGATCATATTCTAGGATACAAATCAAACCTCAACAAAATTTAAAAATTGAAATTATGGCTTGGTGACTGTGGCTGAACAGGCTAAGGCACCAGCCACGTACACCTGAGCTGGCAGGTTCGAATCCAGCCTGGGCCCACCAAACAACAAGGTGAAAAAAAGAAAAAATGGCCAGGCGTTGTGCCTGTGGTCCCAGCTACTTGGGAGGCAGAGGCAGGAGACCTGCGTGAGCCCAGGAATTGGAGGTTGCTGTGAGCTGTGATGCCACAGCACTCTACTCAGGGTGACAGCTTGAGGCTCTGTCTCAAAAAAAAAAAAATTAAAGTTATATCTTCTCAGACCACAAGGCAATAAAGGTAGAACTCAACTCCAACAAAAATTTTCATCCCCACACAAAGGCATGGAAATTAAACAACCTTCTACTGAATGACAGTTGGGTCAAATAAGACATAAAGAAGGAAATTGTTAAATTCCTCAAATACAACAACAATGAAGCTACTAGTTACCAAAACCTGTGGGATACTGGAAAAGCAGTCATCAAAGAGAAATTTATCACATTTAGATGCCTACATCTGAAAAACAGAAAGAGAGCACATTAACAATCTAATGAATCATCTTAGAGAAATGGAAAAAGAAGAGTAATCCAATCCCAAATATAGCAGAAGAAAAGAAATAACCAAAATTAAATCCACAATAAATGAAATTGAGAACAAAAGGATTATTTAGAAAATAATAAAAGAAAAGTTGTTTCTTTGAAAAAATAAATAAAATTGATAAAATTTTGGCCAGATTAACTAGAAACAGAAAAGCAAAATGTCTAATAACCTCAATCAGAAGTAAAAAGGGGGAAATAACAGTATATCATAGGGCTACAAAAGATTATCTTCAACTACTACTAAAAGGTGAAATAATAAGATACCATAGGGATATAAAAGTTTATATCCAACTACTACTAGAAACTCTATGCCCAGAAATTTGACAATGTGGAGGAAATGAACCAATACCTGGAATCACACCCTCTCTCTCAACTTAACCAGGAAGAAATAGATCTCTTGAACAGACCAATATTAAGCAATGAGATTGAAGGAATAATAAAAAAGCTTTCATGAAAAGAAAATCCCTATATCAGATGGGGACTTCATATCAGAATTCTTTCAAACTTTCAAAGAAGAATATATATATTATATATATAGTGCAAAAACTATTCCAAAACATTGAGAAGAAAGGAACATTCCCCAGCACATTCTATGAAGCAAACATCATTCTGATATGAAAACTATGAAAAGATCCAACTAAAAAGAAAAACTACAGACCAATTTCACTAATGAATATTAATGCAAAAACACTCAATAAAATATTAGCCAATGCATTACAACTACACATTGCAAAATATTTTATATATCACAATCAAATAAGCTTCATCCCAAGATGCAAGGTTGGTTTAACATATACAAATCCATAAATGTAACTCACCTTATCAATAGAACCAAAAAAAAAAAAAAAAAAAACCATATGATCCCCTAAATAGGTGCAAAAAAAGCATTTGATACAATTCAGCATCCTTTTCTAACAAGAACACTTAAGAATAGAGGCATAGGTGGCACATTTCTCAAACCAATTGAAGCTGTCTATGACAAACCTACATCCAATATCATTCTGAATGGAGTAAAACTAAAAGGTTTTCCACTTAGAACTGGAACCAGACAAGGATGTCCTCTATCTCCAATACTATTCAAGGTAGTTCTGGAAGTTCTAGCCAATGCAATCAGGCAAGAGAAAGATATAAAGGTCATCCAAATGGGTCACAGGTCAAACTCTTTGATAATGAAATGATCTTAAACTTACAGAACCCCAGAGATTCAACTAAAGACTTCTGGAAGTGATCAAGAAATACATTAACATTTCAGAGTATAAAATCAACATCTACAAATCAGTAGCCTTTGAATATGCCAACAACAGTCAGGATAAGAAGCTAATCAAAGACCAGCTTCAAAGAAAATGAAATACCTAGGAATATACCTAACAAAAGAGATGAAGGACCTCTCCAAAGTGAATTATGAAACTCTAAGTAAAGAAATAGCAGAAGATGTTAACAAATGGAAGAATATACCATGGTCCTGGCTGGGAATAATCAACATTGTTAAAAAGTTTATCCTTCCCAAGGCAATCTACAGATTCAATGCAATCCCCTTTAAAACAACAACAGTATGTTTTAAAGAACTGGAAAAAAATAGTTCTTCATTTTGTATGGAAGCAGAAAAAACCTTGTGTAGCCACGGCAATTTTTAATAATAAAAACAAAGCCAGTGGGATCACTCTACCTGACCTTAAGCTATATTACAAGTCCACAGTGATCAAAACAGCATGGTATTAGCACAAAAATAGAGACATAGACATTTGGAAGCAGATAGAAAACCAACAGATGAAACTAGTCTCTTATAGACATCTGATCTTTGATAAACCCAAGAAAAGCATACACTGGAGAGAAGAATCACTATTCAAATAAATGGTACTGATAACTGGATACCCACATGTGAAAAACTGAAACTGGACCTGCACCTTTCATCACTTACAAAAATTATCTCAAGATGGATAAAAGATTTAAATCTAAGGCATGAAATGATAAAAATCTTAGAAAAAAAGTATTAGAAAAACTCTTGAATATGTCAGCCTAGAAAAGGATTTTATGAAGAAGACTTCAGTGGCAATTGCGACAACAAAAATAAACAAATGGAACTTAATTAAGCCAAAAAGTATCGCTTCTTGGCCTTTTGGCTAAGATCAAGTGTGAAGCCAAAAAGTTTCTGTACAGCTAAGAATGCAACAATCAAAGCAAATAGATAACCTTCACAATGGGAGACGATATTCTCATGAACCAATCTAACAAAGGTTTGTTGGAAAAAATGAATAGTTAGGATCTACAGAGAACTCAAATTAATCAACAAAAAAACAGCCCTATCTAATCACTGGGCAAGAGACATGAACAGAACTTTCTCTGAGGAAAACAGATAAATGGATAATCAATATATGAAGAAATACTCATTGTGTCTTATCAACAGATAAATGCAAATTAAAACCACCCAGAGATATCACTTAACCCTAGTAAGATTAGCCCACATTACAAAGTCCCAAAATTGCAGAAGCTGGCCTGGATGTGGAGAGAAGTGAACACTGTTACACTTTTGGTGGGACTGCAAACTTGTACGACCTCTTTGAATGGAGGTATGGGGAATCCTCAAAGAACTCAGATTAGAATTCACATTTGATACCACAATCCCATCTACCCAAAAGAAAAAACAATCATTTTATCATAAGGACATTCACACTAGATTGTTGATTGCAGCTTAGTTTACAATTGGCAAGATGTGGAAACAACCTAAATGCCCACCAACTCAGGAATGGATTACCAAGCTATGGTACATGTATACCATGGAATGCTATTCAGCTGTAAGAAAAGATGGAGACTACTCTTTTGTATTAACCTGGATGAAGTTGAAACACATTCTTCTTAGTGAAGTATCACAAGAATGGAAAAGCAAGAATCCAATGTACTCAATACCTATATGAAGCCAGTAGATGATCTAATACACATCCAACTCAATTCAAGTTGGGGGGAGGAGAAACAAGGGAGGGGAGGAAAGGGAGAGGGGGCTTTGGGGTGCTCCCACTTAATGGGCGCAATGTAGGGGTATATGGCACAACTTTTGGCTGTGGGACACAACTTCAAGAGGGACTCTACTTAAAAATTCAAATATTATGCTGAATCTAGTTGTTTATACCCTCAAATTAACCTGAAAAAAAAAAAGAGAAAGAAAAGAAAAGAAAGAAAACATTTAAGGACTCAAGGAACTGGGGATATTTCCTATTGTTTTTAATAGAAGTACTATTAAAGTTACGGAAAATAACTATTAAATCATAGCCTGAGAAATCCTATATTTGGTTGAATTTAAGGCTCTTGTAAAACTTTTGGAAAACCATGAAATGGCATGTTCCTTTGAGAGGAAGAAGACAATAGGAGGGCTCTCTAAGACCAAATGTCATCAATCTGTACCTCCTGGTACTGCAGGTGTTTCCTCAGTTCTTTCTCTTCACTGCAACAAAAATCAGCAATCTATTAAAAAAAACAAAAGAAAGAAATGAATTTTAAATACAAAGTATTGTATTTATTTTTTTATTGCTTAATGTAATTTATTTTAAATTCTTATAATTTTAAATAAATACACACATATGTATTTGTACATATACATGCATACACATACAAATGTACACTTAAGAAGCATTCTGAGTTTTTATGTTCTAGTACAACTTTCTCAGGGCACCAGAACAGAAGTTCTAATAGATGGGTATAATTAGTCAAGAAGTAATTCTAAACAAAGCAGCCCAACAGGCAAAAGACCACCTTCAAGTCACAAAATATATAAAAATTTAGCACAATAGAATTGTTCTAAAGAAAAACCAAGAACCATAGCTTGACAAAAGTTGTCTTACTAGCATTTGTAAATTGCAACTTAAAAAAACAGGTTAATCTGTTAAGATACGTACAAATTCATTCAATATTATATCAGCTCAGACAATATATGCAATCCATTTTCCCAAAAGTATTTCTGTATTTTTAGTATTTATTTATTTATTTGCTTATTTATTTATTGCTTAGGATTCATTGAAGGTACAAAGAATTAGGTCACACTGATTACATTTGTTAGGTAAATACCCTCTTATAATTGAAATATAAATTACTTCAAATGCAAATATAAAGAATAATCAAGGTAGAAAATACATCATAAAAGAGACACTAAGCAACTTGAGTTCCAGAAATTGTGAAGAAGATATGGAGGGAGGGGTTGTCTTTAATTTAAAACATGCTTCAAGCAGACCATTTTTGTTAACTGAAAGAAATGTATTTAACTAGAATGAAATTTATCTTATCTCAAGAAAACACAGGGAATTTCTTTTCTTGCTTTTGCAGTTAAAATAATCCCATATGCTTCATGTTTAAATTTGGACTCCATATTACATATAGTGATAAAGAATTCTTTTAATGAAAATGCCTTTGTTTAGTGTACATTATACAAATTTTTGAATCTCATGTGTAATGTGCACTCAAACTTGACCATCAGTAAGAATGTCTTTAATAAATGATTTGGGAGGAAGGGTTGCATGGATTAATAAATTAAGTAAAAGTGCAAAAAAAAAAAAGAAGAAAGAAAAACTGCCATACGCTCATGAGACAATGAGCATGAAAAGTAACTAATATCTTCCTTTTTTTTTTTTTTTGGAAATACCTTTGATGTTGTACTCCCCCCAAACGGTCTTGGGACCAGCTCATACTTTGCAAACCACTGCTTAAACTCTGGATTGAGGGCATCAAGTAGATGCTGGGAAAATCTTAGCATATGTTGGAATCCCTAACATCATGTCTTTCAGTGGCCTTCAATACAGACACACATCCCAGTGTGGCAGTCTGCTCTAGTGAAGGTGATTTTGCAAGGCCCTCAGGACATCATCTCCTGCTCAATTTTTCTCTTGGACAGAATTTGGGACACTCAGAATACTGGTTCAAAGCCAGATATTTAAAATTTTCATCTGAAAATAATGCTTTTCTCCTCCCTGCTTTGGGTAGGAGTTGATCATAAAGCTTTGTAGAGGACCCAAGGCATGTGGATATCACAGGATGTTGGCCAAAGCTAATCTTTTTTTTTTATTAAAAATGTTTTATTTTGAAATAATTTTAGACTTACAGAGAAGTTGCAAAAATAGTTCAGAGAATTCTCCTAAATCCTTCACTTCACCTAGCTTTTATCAGAACCAGGAATTTTTTTTTTTTATTAAATCATATCTGTGTACATTAATGCAATCATAGGGCACAAAGTTCTGGTTTTATATTCCATTCAAAATATTTTCATCAAACTGGTTAACATAGCCTTCACTGCATTTTCTTAGTTATTGTGTTAAGACATTTATATTCTCCTGTACCCTTCTAAGATGTACCATAGGTGTGATCCCACCAATTCCCCTCCCTCCACCCATCCTCCCTCCAGTACTATTTTTTTAAACAAAAGTTACAACTACTGGTTTGAGACTGCAGTGAGCTTTGATTATGCAAATTCCTGTTATTTCTGAGTTCAACTTTAATTCCATGATGGTCCAAGAAGATACAAGGAATAATTTCTGTTCTTTTAAATTTGCTGAGGTTAGACTTGTGGCCTAAGATGTGAACAATTTTGGAGACTGTTCCATGGGCTGATGAGAAGAATGTGTATTCGATTTTGTTAGGATGAAATGTTCTGTAGATGTCTGTTAAATCCAATTGTTGAATGGTTAAGTTTATGTCTAAAATTTCTTTGCTGAGTTTCTTTTTGGAGGATCTATCCAACACTGCCAAAGGAGTGTTAAAAACTCTGACTATTATGGTGCTGAAGGAAATCAAGTTGCTCATGTCTGTTAGAGTGTCTCTTATAAATTGAGGTGCATTCTGGTTGGGTGCTTAAAGGTTAATCATTAGAATTTCATCATGTTGAGTGATAAATATGAAGTGACCATCCTTATCTTTCCTTACTTTTGTTGGTTTAAAATCTATTGTATCTGCAAATAAAATTACACACCTGCTTTTTTCTGATTTGCATTTGCCTGAAATATCAATGACCATCACTTCACCCTGAGTCTATATTTATCTTTTAAGGTAAGATGAGATTCTTATATGCAACAGATATCTGGCCTGAGTTTTTGTATCCAGTCAGCCAACCTGTGCCTCTTTAGAGGACAATTTAAACCATTCATATTAATTGAGAATATTGATAAGCCT